>JAVVLW010000136.1:0-31000 GCA_034401795.1 Chaetoderma sp. LZ-2023a | reverse complement strand
AATACCAGTCCTCATACTGCTTCCTCCACACCAGCCACATCAATACCAGTCCTCATACTGCTCCCTCCACACCAGCCACATCAATACCAGTCCTCATACTGCTCCCTACACAGCAGCCATATCAATACCAGTCTTCATACTGCTTCCTCCACAACAGCCACATCAATACCAGTCCTCATACTGCTTCCTCTACACCAGCTACAACATCAATACCAGTCCTCATACTGCTGCCTCCACACCAGCCACATCAATACGAGTCCTCATACTGCTTCCTCCTCAGCAGCCACGTCAATACCACTCCTCATACTGCTTCCTCCACAATAGCCACATCAATACTACTCCTCATATTGCTTCCTCCACAACAGCCACATCAATACCAGTCCTCATACTGCTTCCTCCACAGCAGCCACATCAATACCAGTCCTCATACTGCTTCCTCCACAGCAGCCACACCAATACCAGTCCTCATACTGCTTCCTCCACAGCAGCCACATCAATACCAGTCCTCATACTGCTTCCTCCACAGCAGCCACATCAATACCAGTCCTCATACTGCTTCCTCCACACCAGCCACATCAATACCAGTCCACATACTGCTTCCTCCACAACAGCCACATAAATACCAGTCCTCATACTGCTTCCTCCACACCAGTACAACATCAATACCAGTACTCATAATGCTTCCTCCACAACAGCCACATCAATACCAGTTCTCATACTGCTTCCTCCACAACAGCCACATCAATATCACTCCCCATACTGCTTCCTCCACACCAGCCACATCAATACCAGTCCTCATACTGCTTCCTCCACAACAGCCACATCAATACCAGTCCTCATACTGCTTCCTCCACACCAGCTACAACATCAATACCAGTCCTCATACTGCGTCCTCCACACCAGCCACATCAATACCAGTCCTTATACTGCTTCCGCCACACAAGCCACATCAATACCATTCCTCATACCGCTTCCTCCACAGCAGCCACATGAATACCAGTCCTCATACTGCTTCCTCCACAACAGCCACATCAATACCAGTCCTCATACTGCTTCCTCCACACTAGCTACAACATCAATACCAGTCCTCATACTGCGTCCTCCACACCAGCCACATCAATACCAGTCCTCATACTGCTTCCTCCACACAGGCCACATCAATACCATTCCTCATACCGCTTCGTCCACAGCAGCCACATCAATACCAGTCCTCATACTGCTTCCTCCACACCAACCCCATCAATACCAGTCTTCATACTGCTTCCTCCACAACAGCCACATCAATACCAGTCCTCATACTGCTTCCTCCACACCAGCCGCATCAATACCAGTCCTCATACTACTTCCTCCTCACCAGCCACATCAATAGCATTCCTCATACTGCTTCCTCCACACCAGCCACATCAATACCACTCCTCAAACTTCTTCCTTCACACCAGCCACATCAATACCAGTCCTCATACTGCTTCCTTCACACCAGCCACATCAATACCAGTTCTCATACTACTTCCTCCACAGCAGCCACATCAATACCAGTCCTCATACTGCTTCCTCCACACAAGCCACATCAATACCATTCCTCATACCGCTTCCTCCACACCAGCCACATCAATACTAGTCCTCATACTGCTTCCTCCACACCAGCCACATCAATACCACTCCTCATACTGCTTCCTCCACAATAGCCACATCAATACTACTCCTCATATTGCTTCCTCCACAACAGCCACATCAATACCAGTCCTCATACTGCTTCCTCCACAGCAGCCACATCAATACCAGTCCTCATACTGCTTCCTCCACAGCAGCCACACCAATACCAGTCCTCATACTGCTTCCTCCACAGCAGCCACATCAATACCAGTCCTCATACTGCTTCCTCCACAGCAGCCACATCAATACCAGTCCTCATACTGCTTCCTCCACACCAGCCACATCAATACCAGTCCACATACTGCTTCCTCCACACAAGCCACATAAATACCAGTCCTCATACTGCTTCCTCCACACCAGTACAACATCAATACCAGTACTCATAATGCTTCCTCCACAACAGCCACATCAATACCAGTTCTCATACTGCTTCCTCCACAACAGCCACATCAATATCACTCCCCATACTGCTTCCTCCACACCAGCCACATCAATACCAGTCCTCATACTGCTTCCTCCACAACAGCCACATCAATACCAGTCCACATACTGCTTCCTCCACACCAGCTACAACATCAATACCAGTCCTCATACTGCGTCCTCCACACCAGCCACATCAATACCAGTCCTTATACTGCTTCCGCCACACAAGCCACATCAATACCATTCCTCATACCGCTTCCTCCACAGCAGCCACATGAATACCAGTCCTCATACTGCTTCCTCCACAACAGCCACATCAATACCAGTCCTCATACTGCTTCCTCCACACTAGCTACAACATCAATACCAGTCCTCATACTGCGTCCTCCACACCAGCCACATCAATACCAGTCCTCATACTGCTTCCTCCACACAGGCCACATCAATACCATTCCTCATACCGCTTCGTCCACAGCAGCCACATCAATACCAGTCCTCATACTGCTTCCTCCACACCAACCCCATCAATACCAGTCTTCATACTGCTTCCTCCACAACAGCCACATCAATACCAGTCCTCATACTGCTTCCTCCACACCAGCCGCATCAATACCAGTCCTCATACTACTTCCTCCTCACCAGCCACATCAATAGCATTCCTCATACTGCTTCCTCCACACCAGCCACATCAATACCACTCCTCAAACTGCTTCCTTCACACCAGCCACATCAATACCAGTCCTCATACTGCTTCCTTCACACCAGCCACATCAATACCAGTTCTCATACTACTTCCTCCACAGCAGCCACATCAATACCAGTCCTCATACTGCTTCCTCCACACAAGCCACATCAATACCATTCCTCATACCGCTTCCTCCACACCAGCCACATCAATACTAGTCCTCATACTGCTTCCTCCACACCAGCCACATCAATACCAGTTCTCATACTGCTTCCTCCACAACAGCCACATCAATATCACTCCCCATACTGCTTCCTCCACACCAGCCACATCAATACCAGTCCTCATACTGCTTCCTCCACAACAGCCACATCAATACCAGTCCTCATACTGCTTCCTCCACACCAGCTACAACATCAATACCAGTCCTCATACTGCGTCCTCCACACCAGCCACATCAATACCAGTCCTTATACTGCTTCCGCCACACAAGCCACATCAATACCATTCCTCATACCGCTTCCTCCACAGCAGCCACATGAATACCAGTCCTCATACTGCTTCCTCCACAACAGCCACATCAATACCAGTCCTCATACTGCTTCCTCCACACTAGCTACAACATCAATACCAGTCCTCATACTGCGTCCTCCACACCAGCCACATCAATACCAGTCCTCATACTGCTTCCTCCACACAGGCCACATCAATACCATTCCTCATACCGCTTCGTCCACAGCAGCCACATCAATACCAGTCCTCATACTGCTTCCTCCACACCAACCCCATCAATACCAGTCTTCATACTGCTTCCTCCACAACAGCCACATCAATACCAGTCCTCATACTGCTTCCTCCACACCAGCCGCATCAATACCAGTCCTCATACTACTTCCTCCTCACCAGCCACATCAATAGCATTCCTCATACTGCTTCCTCCACACCAGCCACATCAATACCACTCCTCAAACTGCTTCCTTCACACAAGCCACATCAATACCAGTCCTCATACTGCTTCCTTCACACCAGCCACATCAATACCAGTTCTCATACTACTTCCTCCACAGCAGCCACATCAATACCAGTCCTCATACTGCTTCCTCCACACAAGCCACATCAATACCATTCCTCATACCGCTTCCTCCACACCAGCCACATCAATACTAGTCCTCATACTGCTTCCACCACACCAGCCACATCAATACCAGTCCTCATACTGCTTCCTCCACACCAGCCACATCAATACCAGTCCTCATACTGCTCCCTCCACACCAGCCACATCAATACCAGTCCTCATACTGCTCCCTACACAGCAGCCATATCAATACCAGTCTTCATACTGCTTCCTCCACAACAGCCACATCAATACCAGTCCTCATACTGCTTCCTCTACACCAGCTACAACATCAATACCAGTCCTCATACTGCTGCCTCCACACCAGCCACATCAATACGAGTCCTCATACTGCTTCCTCCTCAGCAGCCACATCAATACCACTCCTCATACTGCTTCCTCCACAATAGCCACATCAATACTACTCCTCATATTGCTTCCTCCACAACAGCCACATCAATACCAGTCCTCATACTGCTTCCTCCACAGCAGCCACATCAATACCAGTCCTCATACTGCTTCCTCCACAGCAGCCACACCAATACCAGTCCTCATACTGCTTCCTCCACAGCAGCCACATCAATACCAGTCCTCATACTGCTTCCTCCACAGCAGCCACATCAATACCAGTCCTCATACTGCTTCCTCCACACCAGCCACATCAATACCAGTTCTCATACTGCTTCATCCACACCAGCCACATCAATACCAGTCCTCATACTGCTTCCTCCACAGCAGCCACATCAATACCAGTCCTCATACTGCTTCCTCCACAACAGCCACATCAATACCAGTCCTCATACTGCGTCCTCCACAACATCCACATCAATACCAGTCCTCATACTGCTTCCTCCACAGCAGCCACATCAATACCAGTCCACATACTGCTTCCTCCACACCAGCCACATCAATACCAGTCCTCATACTGCTTCCTCCACAACAGCCACATCAATACCACTGCTCATACTGCTTTCTCCACATCAGCTACATCGATACCACTCCTCATACTGCTTCCTCCACATCAGCCACATCAATACCAGTCCTCATACTGCTTCCGCCACACAAGCCACATCAATACCATTCCTCATACCGCTTCCTCCACAGCAGCCACATGAATACCAGTCCTCATACTGCTTCCTCCACAACAGCCACATCAATACCAGTCCTCATACTGCTTCCTCCACACTAGCTACAACATCAATACCAGTCCTCATACTGCGTCCTCCACACCAGCCACATCAATACCAGTCCTCATACTGCTTCCTCCACACAGGCCACATCAATACCATTCCTCATACCGCTTCGTCCACAGCAGCCACATCAATACCAGTCCTCATACTGCTTCCTCCACACCAACCCCATCAATACCAGTCTTCATACTGCTTCCTCCACAACAGCCACATCAATACCAGTCCTCATACTGCTTCCTCCACACCAGCCGCATCAATACCAGTCCTCATACTACTTCCTCCTCACCAGCCACATCAATAGCATTCCTCATACTGCTTCCTCCACACCAGCCACATCAATACCACTCCTCAAACTGCTTCCTTCACACCAGCCACATCAATACCAGTCCTCATACTGCTTCCTTCACACCAGCCACATCAATACCAGTTCTCATACTACTTCCTCCACAGCAGCCACATCAATACCAGTCCTCATACTGCTTCCTCCACACAAGCCACATCAATACCATTCCTCATACCGCTTCCTCCACACCAGCCACATCAATACTAGTCCTCATACTGCTTCCACCACACCAGCCACATCAATACCAGTCCTCATACTGCTTCCTCCACACCAGCCACATCAATACCAGTCCTCATACTGCTCCCTCCACACCAGCCACATCAATACCAGTCCTCATACTGCTCCCTACACAGCAGCCATATCAATACCAGTCTTCATACTGCTTCCTCCACAACAGCCACATCAATACCAGTCCTCATACTGCTTCCTCTACACCAGCTACAACATCAATACCAGTCCTCATACTGCTGCCTCCACACCAGCCACATCAATACGAGTCCTCATACTGCTTCCTCCTCAGCAGCCACGTCAATACCACTCCTCATACTGCTTCCTCCACAATAGCCACATCAATACTACTCCTCATATTGCTTCCTCCACAACAGCCACATCAATACCAGTCCTCATACTGCTTCCTCCACAGCAGCCACATCAATACCAGTCCTCATACTGCTTCCTCCACAGCAGCCACACCAATACCAGTCCTCATACTGCTTCCTCCACAGCAGCCACATCAATACCAGTCCTCATACTGCTTCCTCCACAGCAGCCACATCAATACCAGTCCTCATACTGCTTCCTCCACACCAGCCACATCAATACCAGTTCTCATACTGCTTCCTCCACACCAGCCACATCAATACCAGTCCTCATACTGCTTCCTCCACAGCAGCCACATCAATACCAGTCCTCATACTGCTTCCTCCACAACAGCCACATCAATACCAGTCCTCATACTGCGTCCTCCACAACATCCACATCAATACCAGTCCTCATACTGCTTCCTCCACAGCAGCCACATCAATACCAGTCCACATACTGCTTCCTCCACACCAGCCACATCAATACCAGTCCTCATACTGCTTCCTCCACAACAGCCACATCAATACCACTGCTCATACTGCTTTCTCCACATCAGCTACATCGATACCACTCCTCATACTGCTTCCTCCACATCAGCCACATCAATACCAGTCCTCATACTGCTTCCTCCACACCAGCCACATCAATACCAGTCCTCATACTGCTTCCGCCACACCAGCCACATCAATACCCGTCCTCATACTGCTTCCTCTACACCAGCTACAACATCAATACCAGTCCTCATACTGCTGCCTCCACACCAGCCACATCAATACGAGTCCTCATACTGCTTCCTCCTCAGCAGCCACGTCAATACCACTCCTCATACTGCTTCCTCCACAATAGCCACATCAATACTACTCCTCATATTGCTTCCTCCACAACAGCCACATCAATACCAGTCCTCATACTGCTTCCTCCACAGCAGCCACATCAATACCAGTCCTCATACTGCTTCCTCCACAGCAGCCACACCAATACCAGTCCTCATACTGCTTCCTCCACAGCAGCCACATCAATACCAGTCCTCATACTGCTTCCTCCACAGCAGCCACATCAATACCAGTCCTCATACTGCTTCCTCCACACCAGCCACATCAATAGCAGTTCTCATACTGCTTCCTCCACACCAGCCACATCAATACCAGTCCTCATACTGCTTCCTCCACAGCAGCCACATCAATACCAGTCCTCATACTGCTTCCTCCACAACAGCCACATCAATACCAGTCCTCATACTGCGTCCTCCACAACATCCACATCAATACCAGTCCTCATACTGCTTCCTCCACAGCAGCCACATCAATACCAGTCCACATACTGCTTCCTCCACACCAGCCACATCAATACCAGTCCTCATACTGCTTCCTCCACAACAGCCACATCAATACCACTGCTCATACTGCTTTCTCCACATCAGCTACATCGATACCACTCCTCATACTGCTTCCTCCACATCAGCCACATCAATACCAGTCCTCATACTGCTTCCTCCACACCAGCCACATCAATACCAGTCCTCATACTGCTTCCGCCACACCAGCCACATCAATACCCGTCCTCATACTGCTTCCTCCACACCAGCCACATCAATACCAGTCCTCATACTGCTTCCTCCACACCAGCCACATCAATACCAGTCCTCATACTGCTCCCTCCACAGCAGCCACATCAATACCAGTCCTCATACTGCTCCCTACACAGCAGCCATATCAATACCAGTCTTCATACTGCTTCCTCCACAACAGCCACATCAATACCAGTCCTCATACTGCTTCCTCTACACCAGCTACAACATCAATACCAGTCCTCATACTGCTGCCTCCACACCAGCCACATCAATACGAGTCCTCATACTCCTTCCTCCTCAGCAGCCACGTCAATACCACTCCTCATACTGCTTCCTCCACAATAGCCACATCAATACTACTCCTCATATTGCTTCCTCCACAACAGCCACATCAATACCAGTCCTCATACTGCTTCCTCCACAGCAGCCACATCAATACCAGTCCTCATACTGCTTCCTCCACAGCAGCCACACCAATACCAGTCCTCATACTGCTTCCTCCACAGCAGCCACATCAATACCAGTCCTCATACTGCTTCCTCCACAGCAGCCACATCAATACCAGTCCTCATACTGCTTCCTCCACACCAGCCACATCAATACCAGTTCTCATACTGCTTCCTCCACACCAGCCACATCAATACCAGTCCTCATACTGCTTCCTCCACAGCAGCCACATCAATACCAGTCCTCATACTGCTTCCTCCACAACAGCCCCATCAATACCAGTCCTCATACTGCGTCCTCCACAACATCCACATCAATACCAGTCCTCATACTGCTTCCTCCACAGCAGCCACATCAATACCAGTCCACATACTGCTTCCTCCACACCAGCCACATCAATACCAGTCCTCATACTGCTTCCTCCACAACAGCCACATCAATACCACTGCTCATACTGCTTTCTCCACATCAGCTACATCGATACCACTCCTCATACTGCTTCCTCCACATCAGCCACATCAATACCAGTCCTCATACTGCTTCCTCCACACCAGCCACATCAATACCAGTCCTCATACTGCTTCCGCCACACCAGCCACATCAATACCCGTCCTCATACTGCTTCCTCCACACCAGCCACATCAATACCAGTCCTCATACTGCTTCCTCCACACCAGCCACATCAATACCAGTCCTCATACTGCTCCCTCCACAGCAGCCACATCAATACCAGTCTTCATACTGCTTCCTCCACAAAAGCCACATCAATACCAGTCCTCATACTGCTTCCTCTACACCAGCTACAACATCAATACCAGTCCTGATACTGCTTCCTCCACACCAGCCACATCAATACCAGTCCTCATACTGCTTCCTTCACACCAGCCACATAAATACCAGTCCTCATACTGCTTCCTCCTCAGCAGCCACGTCAATACCACTCCTCATACTGCTTCCTCCACAATAGCCACATCAATACTACTTCTCATATTGCTTCCTCCACAACAGCCACATCAATACCATTCCTCATACTGCTTCCTCCACAGCAGCCACACCAATACCAGTCCTCATACTGCTTCCTCCACAACATCCACATCAATACCAGTCCTCATACTGCTTCCTCCACAGGAGCCACATCAATACCAGTCCTCATACTGCGTCCTCCACAACAGCTGCCACATCAATACCAGTGCTCATACTGCTTCCTCCACACCAGCCACATCAATACCAGTTCTCATACTGCTTCCTCCACAAGAGCCACATCAATACCAGTCCTCATACTGCTTCCTCCACAGCAGCCACATCAATACCAGTCCTCATACTGCTTCCTCTACACCAGCTACAACATCAATACCAGTCCTCATACTGCTTCCTCCACAGCAGCCACACCAATACCAGTCCTCATACTGCTTCCTCCACAGCAGCCACATCAATACCAGTCCTCATACTGCTTCCTCCACAGCAGCCACATCAATACCAGTCCTCATACTGCTTCCTCCACACCAGCCACATCAATACCAGTTCTCATACTGCTTCCTCCACACCAGCCACATCAATACCAGTCCTCATACTGCTTCCTCCACAGCAGCCACATCAATACCAGTCCTCATACTGCTTCCTCCACAACAGCCACATCAATACCAGTCCTCATACTGCGTCCTCCACAACATCCACATCAATACCAGTCCTCATACTGCTTCCTCCACAGCAGCCACATCAATACCAGTCCACATACTGCTTCCTCCACACCAGCCACATCAATACCAGTCCTCATACTGCTTCCTCCACAACAGCCACATCAATACCACTGCTCATACTGCTTTCTCCACATCAGCTACATCGATACCACTCCTCATACTGCTTCCTCCACATCAGCCACATCAATACCAGTCCTCAAACTGCTTCCTCCACACCAGCCACATCAATACCAGTCCTCATACTGCTTCCGCCACACCAGCCACATCAATACCCGTCCTCATACTGCTTCCTCCACACCAGCCACATCAATACCAGTCCTCATACTGCTTCCTCCACACCAGCCACATCAATACCAGTCCTCATACTGCTCCCTCCACAGCAGCCACATCAATACCAGTCCTCATACTGCTCCCTACACAGCAGCCATATCAATACCAGTCTTCATACTGCTTCCTCCACAACAGCCACATCAATACCAGTCCTCATACTGCTTCCTCTACACCAGCTACAACATCAATACCAGTCCTCATACTGCTGCCTCCACACCAGCCACATCAATACGAGTCCTCATACTCCTTCCTCCTCAGCAGCCACGTCAATACCACTCCTCATACTGCTTCCTCCACAATAGCCACATCAATACTACTCCTCATATTGCTTCCTCCACAACAGCCACATCAATACCAGTCCTCATACTGCTTCCTCAACAGCAGCCACATCAATACCAGTCCTCATACTGCTTCCTCCACAGCAGCCACACCAATACCAGTCCTCATACTGCTTCCTCCACAGCAGCCACATCAATACCAGTCCTCATACTGCTTCCTCCACAGCAGCCACATCAATACCAGTCCTCATACTGCTTCCTCCACACCAGCCACATCAATACCAGTTCTCATACTGCTTCCTCCACACCAGCCACATCAATACCAGTCCTCATACTGCTTCCTCCACAGCAGCCACATCAATACCAGTCCTCATACTGCTTCCTCCACAACAGCCCCATCAATACCAGTCCTCATACTGCGTCCTCCACAACATCCACATCAATACCAGTCCTCATACTGCTTCCTCCACAGCAGCCACATCAATACCAGTCCACATACTGCTTCCTCCACACCAGCCACATCAATACCAGTCCTCATACTGCTTCCTCCACAACAGCCACATCAATACCACTGCTCATACTGCTTTCTCCACATCAGCTACATCGATACCACTCCTCATACTGCTTCCTCCACATCAGCCACATCAATACCAGTCCTCATACTGCTTCCTCCACACCAGCCACATCAATACCAGTCCTCATACTGCTTCCGCCACACCAGCCACATCAATACCCGTCCTCATACTGCTTCCTCCACACCAGCCACATCAATACCAGTCCTCATACTGCTTCCTCCACACCAGCCACATCAATACCAGTCCTCATACTGCTCCCTCCACAGCAGCCACATCAATACCAGTCTTCATACTGCTTCCTCCACAAAAGCCACATCAATACCAGTCCTCATACTGCTTCCTCTACACCAGCTACAACATCAATACCAGTCCTGATACTGCTTCCTCCACACCAGCCACATCAATACCAGTCCTCATACTGCTTCCTTCACACCAGCCACATAAATACCAGTCCTCATACTGCTTCCTCCTCAGCAGCCACGTCAATACCACTCCTCATACTGCTTCCTCCACAATAGCCACATCAATACTACTTCTCATATTGCTTCCTCCACAACAGCCACATCAATACCATTCCTCATACTGCTTCCTCCACAGCAGCCACACCAATACCAGTCCTCATACTGCTTCCTCCACAACATCCACATCAATACCAGTCCTCATACTGCTTCCTCCACAGGAGCCACATCAATACCAGTCCTCATACTGCGTCCTCCACAACAGCTGCCACATCAATACCAGTGCTCATACTGCTTCCTCCACACCAGCCACATCAATACCAGTTCTCATACTGCTTCCTCCACAAGAGCCACATCAATACCAGTCCTCATACTGCTTCCTCCACAGCAGCCACATCAATACCAGTCCTCATACTGCTTCCTCCACAACAGCCACATCAATACCAGTCCTCATACTGCGTCCTCCACAACAGCCACATCAATACCAGTCCTCATACTGCTTCCTCCACAGCAGCCACATCAATACCAGTCCACATACTGCTTCCTCCACACCAGCTGCCACATCAATACCAGTCCTCATACTGCTTCCTCCACAGCAGCCACATCAATACCAGTCCACATACTGCTTCCTCCACAACAGCCACATCAATACCAGTCCTCATACTGCTTCCTCCACACCAGCCACATCAATACCACTGCTCACACTGCTTTCTCCACATCAGCTACATCGATACCACTCCTCATACTGCTTCCTCCACATCAGCCACATCAATACCAGTCCTCATACTGCTTCCTCCACACCAGCCACATCAATACCAGTCCTCATACTGCTTCCGCCACACCAGCCACATCAATACCAGTCCTCATACTGCTTCCTCCACACCAGCCACATCAATACCAGTCCTCATACTGCTTCCTCCACACCAGGCACATCAATACCAGTCCTCATGCTGCTTCCTCCATAACAGCCACATCAATACCAGTCCTCATACTGCTTCCTGCACACCAGCCACATCAATACCAGTCCTCATACTGCTTCCTCCAAAGCAGCCACATCAAGAACAGTCCTCATACTGCTTCCTCCACACCAGCCACATCAATACCAGTCTTCATACTGCTTCCTCCACACCAGCCACATCAATACAAGTCCTCATACTACTTCCTCCACAGCAACCACACCAATACCAGTCCTCATATTGCTTCCTCCACAACAGCCACATCAATACCAGTCCTCATACTGCTTCCGCCACACCAGCCGCATCAATACCAGTCCTCATACTGCTTCCTCCACACAAGCCACATCAATACCATTCCTCATACCGCTTCCTCCACACCAGCCACATCAATACCAGTCCTCATACTGCTTCCTCCACAGGAGCCACATCAGTACCACTCCTCATACTGCGTCCTTTACACCAGCCACATCAATACCAGTCCTCATACTGCGACCTTTACACCAGCCACATCAATACCAGTCCTCATACTGCTTCCTCCACAACAGCCACATCAATACTACTCCTCATACTGCTTCCTCCATACCAGCCACATCAATACCAGTCCTCATACTGCTTCCTCCACACCAGCCACATCAATACCAGTCCTCATACTGCTTCCTCCACACCAGCCACATCAATACCAGTCCTCATACTGCTTCCTCCACAACAGCCACATCAATACCAGTCCTCATACTGCGTCCTCCACAACAGCCACATCAATACCAGTCCTCATACTGCTTCCTCCACAGCAGCCACATCAATACCAGTCCACATACTGCTTCCTCCACACCAGCTGCCACATCAATACCAGTCCTCATACTGCTTCCTCCACAGCAGCCACATCAATACCAGTCCACATACTGCTTCCTCCACAACAGCCACATCAATACCAGTCCTCATATTGCTTCCTCCACAACAGCCACATCAATACCACTGCTCATACTGCTTTCTCCACATCAGCTACATCGATACCACTCCTCATACTGCTTCCTCCACATCAGCCACATGAATACCAGTCCTCATACTGTACTGCTTCCTCCACACCAGCCACATCAATACCAGTCCTCATACTGCTTCCGCCACACCAGCCACATCAATACCAGTCCTCATACTGCTTCCTCCACACCAGCCACATCAATACCAGTCCTCATACTGCTTCCTCCACACCAGCCACATCAATACCAGTCCTCATGCTGCTTCCTCCACACCAGCCACATCAATACCAGTCCTCATACTGCTTCCTCCACACCAGCCACATCAATACCAGTCCTCATACTGCTTCCTCCACACCAGCCACATCAATACCAGTCCTCATACTGCTTCCTCCAAAGCAGCCACATCAAGAACAGTCCTCATACTGCTTCCTCCACACCAGCCACATCAATACCAGTCTTCATACTGCGTCCTCTACACCAGCCACATCAATACCAGTCCTCATACTGCTTCCTCCACACCAGCCACATCAATACAAGTTCTCATACTACTTCCTCCACAGCAGCCACACCAATACCAGTCCTCATATTGCTTCCTCCACAACAGCCACATCAATACCAGTCCTCATACTGCTTCCTCCACACCAGCCACGTCAATACCAGTCCTCATACTGCTTCCTCCAAAGCAGCCACATCAAGAACAGTTCTCATACTGCTTCCTCCACACCAGCCACATCAATACCATTCTTCATACTGCTTCCTCTACACCAGCCACATCAATACCAGTCCTCATACTGCTTCCTCCACACCAGCCACATCAATACAAGTCCTCATACTACTTCCTCCAAGCAGCCACACCAATACCAGTCCTCATATTGCTTCCTCCACAACAGCCACATCAATACCAGTCCTCATACTGCTTCCTCCACACCAGCCACATCAATACCAGTCCTCATACTGCTTCCTCCACACCAGCCACATCAATACCAGTCCTCATACTGCTCCCTCCACACCAGCCACTTCAATACCAGTCCTCATACTGCTCCCTCCACAGCAGCCACATCAATACCAGTCTTCATACTGCTTCCTCCACAACAGCCACATCAATACCAGTCCTCATACTGCTTCCTCTACACCAGCTACAACATCAATACCAGTCCTCATACTGCTGCCTCCACACCAGCCACATCAATACGAGTCCTCATACTGCTTCCTCCTCAGCAGCCACGTCAATACCACTCCTCATACTGCTTCCTCCACAATAGCCACATCAATACTACTCCTCATATTGCTTCCTCCACAACAGCCACATCAATACCAGTCCTCATACTGCTTCCTCCACAGCAGCCACATCAATACCAGTCCTCATACTGCTTCCTCCACAGCAGCCACACCAATACCAGTCCTCATACTGCTTCCTCCACAGCAGCCACATCAATACCAGTCCTCATACTGCTTCCTCCACAGCAGCCACATCAATACCAGTCCTCATACTGCTTCCTCCAGACCAGCCACATCAATACCAGTTCTCATACTGCTTCCTCCACACCAGCCACATCAATACCAGTCCTCATACTGCTTCCTCCACAGCAGCCACATCAATACCAGTCCTCATACTGCTTCCTCCACAACAGCCACATCAATACCAGTCCTCATACTGCGTCCTCCACAAGATCCACATCAATACCAGTCCTTATACTGCTTCCTCCACAGCAGCCACATCAATACCAGTCCACATACTGCTTCCTCCACACCAGCCACATCAATACCAGTCCTCATACTGCTTCCTCCACAACAGCCACATCAATACCACTGCTCATACTGCTTTCTCCACATCAGCTACATCGATACCACTCCTCATACTGCTTCCTCCACATCAGCCACATCAATACCAGTCCTCATACTGCTTCCTCCACACCAGCCACATCAATACCAGTCCTCATACTGCTTCCGCCACACCAGCCACATCAATACCCGTCCTCATACTGCTTCCTCCACACCAGCCACATCAATACCAGTCCTCATACTGCTTCCTCCACACCAGCCACATCAATACCAGTCCTCATACTGCTCCCTCCACAGCAGCCACATCAATACCAGTCTTCATACTGCTTCCTCCACAACAGCCACATCAATACCAGTCCTCATACTGCTTCCTCTACACCAGCTACAACATCAATACCAGTCCTGATACTGCTTCCTCCACACCAGCCACATCAATACCAGTCCTCATACTGCTTCCTTCACACCAGCCACATAAATACCAGTCCTCATACTGCTTCCTCCTCAGCAGCCACGTCAATACCACTCCTCATACTGCTTCCTCCACAATAGCCACATCAATACTACTCCTCATATTGCTTCCTCCACAACAGCCACATCAATACCATTCCTCATACTGCTTCCTCCACAGCAGCCACACCAATACCAGTCCTCATACTGCTTCCTCCACAACATCCACATCAATACCAGTCCTCATACTGCTTCCTCCACAGGAGCCACATCAATACCAGTCCTCATACTGCGTCCTCCACAACAGCTGCCACATCAATACCAGTGCTCATACTGCTTCCTCCACACCAGCCACATCAATACCATTTCTCATACTGCTTCCTCCACACCAGCCACATCAATACCAGTCCTCATACTGCTTCCTCCACAGCAGCCACATCAATACCAGTCCTCATACTGCTTCCTCCACAACAACCACATCAATACCAGTCCTCATACTGCGTCCTCCACAACAGCCACATCAATACCAGTCCTCATACTGCTTCCTCCACAGCAGCCACATCAATACCAGTCCACATACTGCTTCCTCCACACCAGCTGCCACATCAATACCAGTCCTCATACTGCTTCCTCCACACGAGCCACATCAATACCAGTCCTCATACTGCTTCCTCCACACCAGCCACATCAATACCAGTCCTCATACTGCTTCCTCCACACCAGCCACATCAATACCAGTCCTCATACTGCTTCCGCCACACCAGCCACATCAATACCAGTCCTCATACTGCTTCCTCCACACCAGCCACATCAATACCAGTCCTCATACTGCTTCCTCCACACCAGCCACATCAATACCAGTCCTCATGCTGCTTCCTCCATAACAGCCACATCAATACCAGTCCTCATACTGCTTCCTCCACACCAGCCACATCAATACCAGTCCTCATACTGCTTCCTCCAAAGCAGCCACATCAAGAACAGTCCTCATACTGCATCCTCCACACCAGCCACATCAATACCAGTCTTCATACTGCTTCCTCTACACCAGCCACATCAATACCAGTCCTCATACTGCTTCCTCCACACCAGCCACATCAATACAAGTCCTCATACTACTTCCTCCACAGCAGCCACACCAATACCAGTCCTCATATTGCTTCCTCCACAACAGCCACATCAATACCAGTCCTCATACTGCTTCCGCCACACCAGCCGCATCAATACCAGTCCTCATACTGCTTCCTCCACACAAGCCACATCAATACCATTCCTCATACCGCTTCCTCCACACCAGCCACATCAATACCAGTCCTCATACTGCTTCCTCCACACCAGCCACATCAATACCAGTCCTCATACTGCTTCCTCCACAGGAGCCACATCAGTACCACTCCTCATACTGCGTCCTTTACACCAGCCACATCAATACCAGTCCTCATACTGCGACCTTTACACCAGCCACATCAATACCAGTCCTCATACTGCTTCCTCCACAACAGCCACATCAATACTACTCCTCATACTGCTTCCTCCATACCAGCCACATCAATACCAGTCCTCATACTGCTTCCTCCACACCAGCCACATCAATACCAGTCCTCATACTGCTTCCTCCACTCCAGCCACATCAATACCAGTCCTCATACTGCTTCCTCCACACCAGCTACAACATCAATACCAGTCTTCATCCTGCTTCCTCCACAACAGCCACATCAATACCACTCCTCATACTGCTTCCTCCACACCAGCCACATCAATACCAGTCCTCATACTGCTTCCTCCACTCCAGCCACATCAATACCAGTCCTCATACTGCTTCCTCCACACCAGCTACAACATCAATACCAGTCCTCATACTGCTTCCTCCACAACAGCCACATCAATACCACTCCTCATACTGCTTCCTCCACACCAGCCACATCAATACCAGTCCTCATACGGCTTCCTCCACACCAGCCACATCAATACCAGTCCTCATACTGCTTCCTTCACACCAGCCACATCAATAGCATTCCTCATACTGCTTCCTCCACAACAGCCACATCAATACCACTCCTCATCCTGCTTCCTCCACACCAGCCACATCAATACCAGTCCTCATACTGCTTCCTCCACACAAGCCACATCAATACCATTACTCATACCGCTTCCTCCACACGAGCCACATCAATACCACTCCTCATACTGCTTCCTCCACACCAGCCACATCAATACCAGTCCTCATACTGCTTCCTCCACACAAGCCACATCAATACCATTCCTCATACCGCTTCCTCCACACCAGCCACATAAATACCAGTCCTCATACTGCTTCCTCCACACCAGTACAACATCAATACCAGTCCTCATAATGCTTCCTCCACAACAGCCACATCAATACCAGTCCTCATACTGCTTCCTCCACAACAGCCACATCAATACCACTCCCCATACTGCTTCCTCCACACCAGCCACATCAATACCAGTCCTCATACTGCTTCCTCCACACCAGCCACATCAATACCAGTCCTCATACTGCTACCTCCACTCCAGCCACATCAATACCAGTCCTCATACTGCTTCCTCCACACCAGCTACAACATCAATACCAGTCTTCATCCTGCTTCCTCCACAACAGCCACATCAATACCACTCCTCATACTGCTTCCTCCACACCAGCCACATCAATACCAGTCCTCATACTGCTTCCTCCACTCCAGCCACATCAATACCAGTCCTCATACTGCTTCCTCCACACCAGCTACAACATCAATACCAGTCCTCATACTGCTTCCTCCACAACAGCCACATTAATACCACTCCTCATACTGCTTCCTCCACACCAGCCACATCAATACCAGTCCTCATACGGCTTCCTCCACACCAGCCACATCAATACCAGTCCTCATACTGCTTCCTTCACACCAGCCACATCAATAGCATTCCTCATACTGCTTCCTCCACAACAGTCACATCAATACCAGTCCTCATACTGCTTCCTCCACAACAACCACATCAATACCAGTCCTCATACTGCGTCCTCCACAACAGCCACATCAATACCAGTCCTCATACTGCTTCCTCCACAGCAGCCACATCAATACCAGTCCACATACTGCTTCCTCCACACCAGCTGCCACATCAATACCAGTCCTCATACTGCTTCCTCCACACGAGCCACATCAATACCAGTCCTCATACTGCTTCCTCCACACCAGCCACATCAATACCAGTCCTCATACTGCTTCCTCCACACCAGCCACATCAATACCAGTCCTCATACTGCTTCCGCCACACCAGCCACATCAATACCAGTCCTCATACTGCTTCCTCCACACCAGCCACATCAATACCAGTCCTCATACTGCTTCCTCCACACCAGCCACATCAATACCAGTCCTCATGCTGCTTCCTCCATAACAGCCACATCAATACCAGTCCTCATACTGCTTCCTCCACACCAGCCACATCAATACCAGTCCTCATACTGCTTCCTCCAAAGCAGCCACATCAAGAACAGTCCTCATACTGCTTCCTCCACACCAGCCACATCAATACCAGTCTTCATACTGCTTCCTCTACACCAGCCACATCAATACCAGTCCTCATACTGCTTCCTCCACACCAGCCACATCAATATAAGTCCTCATACTACTTCCTCCACAGCAGCCACACCAATACCAGTCCTCATATTGCTTCCTCCACAACAGCCACATCAATACCAGTCCTCATACTGCTTCCGCCACACCAGCCGCATCAATACCAGTCCTCATACTGCTTCCTCCACACAAGCCACATCAATACCATTCCTCATACCGCTTCCTCCACACCAGCCACATCAATACCAGTCCTCATACTGCTTCCTCCACACCAGCCACATCAATACCAGTCCTCATACTGCTTCCTCCACAGGAGCCACATCAGTACCACTCGTCATACTGCGTCCTTTACACCAGCCACATCAATACCAGTCCTCATACTGCGACCTTTACACCAGCCACATCAATACCAGTCCTCATACTGCTTCCTCCACAACAGCCACATCTATACTACTCCTCATACTGCTTCCTCCATACCAGCCACATCAATACCAGTCCTCATACTGCTTCCTCCACACCAGCCACATCAATACCAGTCCTCATACTGCTTCCTCCACTCCAGCCACATCAATACCAGTCCTCATACTGCTTCCTCCACACCAGCTACAACATCAATACCAGTCTTCATCCTGCTTCCTCCACAACAGCCACATCAATACCACTCCTCATACTGCTTCCTCCACACCAGCCACATCAATACCAGTCCTCATACTGCTTCCTCCACTCCAGCCACATCAATACCAGTCCTCATACTGCTTCCTCCACACCAGCTACAACATCAATACCAGTCCTCATACTGCTTCCTCCACAACAGCCACATCAATACCACTCCTCATACTGCTTCCTCCACACCAGCCACATCAATACCAGTCCTCATACGGCTTCCTCCACACCAGCCACATCAATACCAGTCCTCATACTGCTTCCTTCACACCAGCCACATCAATAGCATTCCTCATACTGCTTCCTCCACAACAGCCACATCAATACCACTCCTCATCCTGCTTCCTCCACACCAGCCACATCAATACCAGTCCTCATACTGCTTCCTCCACACAAGCCACATCAATACCATTACTCATACCGCTTCCTCCACACGAGCCACATCAATACCACTCCTCATACTGCTTCCTCCACACCAGCCACATCAATACCAGTCCTCATACTGCTTCCTCCACACAAGCCACATCAATACCATTCCTCATACCGCTTCCTCCACACCAGCCACATAAATACCAGTCCTCATACTGCTTCCTCCACACCAGTACAACATCAATACCAGTCCTCATAATGCTTCCTCCACAACAGCCACATCAATACCAGTCCTCATACTGCTTCCTCCACAACAGCCACATCAATACCACTCCCCATACTGCTTCCTCCACACCAGCCACATCAATACCAGTCCTCATACTGCTTCCTCCACACCAGCCACATCAATACCAGTCCTCATACTGCTACCTCCAATCCAGCCACATCAATACCAGTCCTCATACTGCTTCCTCCACACCAGCCACATCAATACCAGTCCTCATACTGCTACCTCCAATCCAGCCACATCAATACCAGTCCTCATACTGCTTCCTCCACACCAGCTACAACATCAATACCAGTCTTCATCCTGCTTCCTCCACAACAGCCACATCAATACCACTCCTCATACTGCTTCCTCCACACCAGCCACATCAATACCAGTCCTCATACTGCTTCCTCCACTCCAGCCACATCAATACCAGTCCTCATACTGCTTCCTCCACACCAGCTACAACATCAATACCAGTCCTCATACTGCTTCCTCCACAACAGCCACATTAATACCACTCCTCATACTGCTTCCTCCACACCAGCCACATCAATACCAGTCCTCATACGGCTTCCTCCACACCAGCCACATCAATACCAGTCCTCATACTGCTTCCTTCACACCAGCCACATCAATAGCATTCCTCATACTGCTTCCTCCACAACAGTCACATCAATACCACTCCTCATCCTGCTTCCTCCACACCAGCCACATCAATACCAGTCCTCATACTGCTTCCTCCACACAAGCCACATCAATACCATTACTCATACCGCTTCCTCCACACCAGCCACATCAATACCACTCCTCATACTGCTTCCTCCACACCAGCCACATCAATACCAGTCCTCATACTGCTTCCTCCACACAAGCCACATCAATACCATTCCTCATACCGCTTCCTCCACACCAGCCACATAAATACCATTCCTCATACTGCTTCCTCCACACCAGTACAACATCAATACCAGTCCTCATAATGCTTCCTCCACAACAGCCACATCAATACCAGTCCTCATACTGCTTCCTCCACAACAGCCACATCAATACCACTCCCCATACTGCTTCCTCCACACCAGCCACATCAATACCAGTCCTCATACTGCTTCCTCCACAACAGCCACATCAATACCAGTCCTCATACTGCTTCCTCCACCCCAGCTACAACATCAATACGAGTCCTCATACTGCGTCCTCCACACCAGCCACATCAATACCAGTCCTTATACTGCTTCCGCCACACAAGCCACATCAATACCCTTCCTCATACCGCTTCCTCCACAGGAGCCACATCAATACCAGTCCTCATACTGCTTCCTCCACAACAGCCACATCAATACCAGTCCTCATACTGCTTCCTCCACACTAGCTACAACATCAATACCAGTCCTCATACTGCGTCCTCCACACCAGCCACATCAATACCAGTCCTCATACTGCTTCCTCCACACAAGCCACATCAATACCATTCCTCATACCGCTTCCTCCACAGCAGCCACATCAATACCAGTCCTCATACTGCTTCCTCCACACAAGCCACATCAATACCAGTCTTCATACTGCTTCCTCCACAACAGCCACATCAATACCAGTCCTCATACTGCTTCCTCCACACCAGCCGCATCAATACCAGTCCTCATACTGCTTCCTACACACCAGCCACATCTATACCAGTCCTCATACTGCTTCCTCCACACCAGCCACATCAATACCACTCCTCATACTGCTTCCTCCACACCAGCCACATCAATACCACTCCTCATACTGCTTCCTTCACACCAGCCACATCAATACCAGTCCTCATACTGCTTCCTTCACACCAGCCACATCAATACCAGTTCTCATACTACTCCCTCCACAGCAGCCACATCAATACCAGTCCTCATACTGCTTCGTCCACACAAGCCACATCAAGACCATTCCTCATACCGCTTCCTCCACACCAGCCACATCAATACTAGTCCTCATACTGCTTCCTCCACACCAGCCACATCAATACCAGTCCTCATACTGCTTCCTCCACACCAGCCACATCAATACCAGTCCTCATACTGCTTCCTCCACACCAGCCACATCAATACCAGTCCTCATACTGCTCCCTCCACAGCAGCCACATCAATACCAGGTTTCATACTGCTTCCTCCACAACAGCCACATCAATACCAGTCCTCATACTGCTTCCTCTACACCAGCTACAACATCAATACCAGTCCTCATACTGCTTCCTCTACACCAGCTACAACATCAATACCAGTCCTCATACTGCTTCCTCCACACCATCCACATAAATACCAGTCCTCATACTGCTTCCTCCACACCAGCCACATAAATACCAGTCCTCATACTGCTTCCTCCACACCAGCCACATCAATACCAGTCCTCATACTGCTTCCTCCACACCAGCCACATCAATACCAGTCCTCATACTGCTCCCTCCACAGCAGCCACATCAATACCAGGTTTCATACTGCTTCCTCCACAACAGCCACATCAATACCAGTCCTCATACTGCTTCCTCTACACCAGCTACAACATCAATACCAGTCCTCATACTGCTTCCTCCACACCATCCACATAAATACCAGTCCTCATACTGCTTCCTCCACACCAGCCACATAAATACCAGTCCTCATACTGCTTCCTCCACACCAGCCACATAAATACCAGTCCTCATACTGCTTCCTCCTCCGCAGCCACATCAATACCAGTCCACATACTGCTTCCTCCACAACAGCCACATCAATACCAGTCCTCATACTGCGTCCTCCACAACAGCCACATCAATACCAGTCCTCATACTGCGTCCTCCACAACAGCCACATCAATACCAGTCCTCATACTGCTTCCTCCACAGCAGCCACATCAATACCAGTCCACATACTGCTTCCTCCACACCAGCTGCCACATCAATACCAGTCCTCATACTGCTTCCTCCACAGCAGCCACATCAATACCAGTCCACATACTGCTTCCTCCACAACAGCCACATCAATACCAGTCCTCATACTGCTTCCTCCACACCAGCCACATCAATACCACTGCTCATACTGCTTTCTCCACATCAGCTACATCGATACCACTCCTCATACTGCTTCCTCCACACAAGCCACATCAATACCATTCCTCATACCGCTTCCTCCACACCAGCCACATAAATACCATTCCTCATACTGCTTCCTCCACACCAGTACAACATCAATACCAGTCCTCATAATGCTTCCTCCACAACAGCCACATCAATACCAGTCCTCATACTGCTTCCTCCACAACAGCCACATCAATACCACTCCCCATACTGCTTCCTCCACACCAGCCACATCAATACCAGTCCTCATACTGCTTCCTCCACAACAGCCACATCAATACCAGTCCTCATACTGCTTCCTCCACCCCAGCTACAACATCAATACCAGTCCTCATACTGCGTCCTCCACACCAGCCACATCAATACCAGTCCTTATACTGCTTCCGCCACACAAGCCACATCAATACCCTTCCTCATACCGCTTCCTCCACAGGAGCCACATCAATACCAGTCCTCATACTGCTTCCTCCACAACAGCCACATCAATACCAGTCCTCATACTGCTTCCTCCACACTAGCTACAACATCAATACCAGTCCTCATACTGCGTCCTCCACACCAGCCACATCAATACCAGTCCTCATACTGCTTCCTCCACACAAGCCACATCAATACCATTCCTCATACCGCTTCCTCCACAGCAGCCACATCAATACCAGTCCTCATACTGCTTCCTCCACACCAGCCACATCAATAGCATTCCTCATACTGCTTCCTCCACACCAGCCACTTCTATACCAGTCCTCATACTGCTTCCTCCACACCAGCCACATCAATACCACTCCTCATACTGCTTCCTCCACACCAGCCACATCAATACCACTCCTCATACTGCTTCCTTCACACCAGCCACATCAATACCAGTCCTCATACTGCTTCCTTCACACCAGCCACATCAATACCAGTTCTCATACTACTTCCTCCACAGCAGCCACATCAATACCAGTCCTCATACTGCTTCGTCCACACAAGCCACATCAATACCATTCCTCATACCGCTTCCTCCACACCAGCCACATCAATACAAGTCCTCATACTGCTTCCTCCACACCAGCCACATCAATACCAGTCCTCATACTGCTTCCTCCACACCAGGCACATCAATACCAGTCCTCATACTGCTTCCTCCACACCAGCCACATCAATACCAGTCCTCATACTGCTCCCTCCACAGCAGCCACATCAATACCAGGTTTCATACTGCTTCCTCCACAACAGCCACATCAATACCAGTCCTCATACTGCTTCCTCTACACCAGCTACAACATCAATACCAGTCCTCATACTGCTTCCTCCACACCAGCCACATAAATACCAGTCCTCATACTGCTTCCTCCACACCAGCCACATAAATACCAGTCCTCATACTGCTTTCTCCACACCAGCCACATCAATACCAGTCCTCATACTGCTTCCTCCACACCAGCCACATCAATACCAGTCCTCATACTGCTCCCTCCACAGCAGCCACATCAATACCAGGTTTCATACTGCTTCCTCCACAACAGCCACATCAATACCAGTCCTCATACTGCTTCCTCTACACCAGCTACAACATCAATACCAGTCCTCATACTGCTTCCTCCACACCAGCCACATAAATACCAGTCCTCATACTGCTTCCTCCACACCAGCCACATAAATACCAGTCCTCATACTGCTTCCTCCACACCAGCTACATAAATACCAGTCCTCATACTGCTTCCTCCTCCGCAGCCACATCAATACCAGTCCACATACTGCTTCCTCCACAACAGCCACATCAATACCAGTCCTCATACTGCTTCCTCCACACCAGCCACATCAATACCACTGCTCATACTGCTTTCTCCACATCAGCTACATCGATACCACTCCTCATACTGCTTCCTCCACAACAGCCACATCAATACCAGTCCTCATACTGCGTCCTCCACAACAGCCACATCAATACCAGTCCTCATACTGCTTCCTCCACAGCAGCCACATCAATACCAGTCCACATACTGCTTCCTCCACACCAGCTGCCACATCAATACCAGTCCTCATACTGCTTCCTCCACAGCAGCCACATCAATACCAGTCCACATACTGCTTCCTCCACAACAGCCACATCAATACCAGTCCTCATACTGCTTCCTCCACACCAGCCACATCAATACCACTGCTCATACTGCTTTCTCCACATCAGCTACATCGATACCACTCCTCATACTGCTTCCTCCACATCAGCCACATCAATACCGGTCCTCATACTGCTTCCTCCACACCAGCCACATCAATACCAGTCCTCATACTGCTTCCGCCACACCAGCCACATCAATACCAGTCCTCATACTGCTTCCTCCACACCAGCCACATCAATACCAGTCCTCATACTGCTTCCTCCACACCAGCCACATCGATACCAGTCCTCATGCTGCTTCCTCCATAACAGCCACATCAATACCAGTCCTCATACTGCTTCCTCCACACCAGCCACATCAATACCAGTCCTCATACTGCTTCCTCCAAAGCAGCCACATCAAGAACAGTCCTCATACTGCTTCCTCCACACCAGCCACATCAATACCAGTCTTCATACTGCTTCCTCTACACCAGCCACATCAATACCAGTCCTCATACTGCTTCCTCCACACCAGCCACATCAATACAAGTCCTCATACTACTTCCTCCACAGCAGCCACACCAATACCAGTCCTCATATTGCTTCCTCCACAACAGCCACATCAATACCAGTCCTCATACTGCTTCCGCCACACCAGCCGCATCAATACCAGTCCTCATACTGCTTCCTCCACACAAGCCACATCAATACCATTCCTCATACCGCTTCCTGCACACCAGCCACATCAATACCAGTCCTCATACTGCTTCCTCCACACCAGCCACTTCAATACCAGTCCTCATACTGCTTCCTCCACAGGAGCCACATCAGTACCACTCCTCATACTGCGTCCTTTACACCAGCCACATCAATACCAGTCCTCATACTGCGACCTTTACACCAGCCACATCAATACCAGTCCTCATACTGCTTCCTCCACAACAGCCACATCAATACTACTCCTCATACTGCTTCCTCCATACCAGCCACATCAATACCAGTCCTCATACTGCTTCCTCCACACCAGCCACATCAATACCAGTCCTCATACTGCTTCCTCCACTCCAGCCACATCAATACCAGTCCTCATACTGCTTCCTCCACACCAGCTACAACATCAATACCAGTCTTCATCCTGCTTCCTCCACAACAGCCACATCAATACCACTCCTCATACTGCTTTCTCCACACCAGCCACATCAATACCAGTCCTCATACTGCTTCCTCCTCTCCAGCCACATCAATACCAGTCCTCATACTGCTTCCTCCACACCAGCTACAACATCAATACCAGTCCTCATACTGCTTCCTCCACAACAGCCACATCAATACCACTCCTCATACTGCTTCCTCCACACCAGGCACATCAATACCAGTCCTCATACGGCTTCCTCCACACCAGCCACATCAATACCAGTCCTCATACTGCTTCCTTCACACCAGCCACATCAATAGCATTCCTCATACTGCTTCCTCCACAACAGCCACATCAATACCACTCCTCATCCTGCTTCCTCCACACCAGCCACATCAATACCAGTCCTCATACTGCTTCCTCCACACAAGCCACATCAATACCATTACTCATACCGCTTCCTGCACACGAGCCACATCAATACCACTCCTCATACTGCTTCCTCCACACCAGCCACATCAATACCAGTCCTCATACTGCTTTCTCCACACAAGCCACATCAATACCATTCCTCATACCGCTTCCTCCACACCAGCCACATAAATACCAGTCCTCATACTGCTTCCTCCACACCAGTACAACATCAATACCAGTCCTCATATTGCTTCCTCCACAACAGCCACATCAATACCAGTCCTCATACTGCTTCCTCCACAACAGCCACATCAATACCACTCCTCATCCTGCTTCCTCCACACCAGCCACATCAATACCAGTCCTCATACTGCTTTCTCCACACAAGCCACATCAATACCATTCCTCATACCGCTTCCTCCACACCAGCCACATCAATACCAGTCCTCATACTGCTTCCTCCACACCAGCCACATCAATACCAGTCCTCATACTGCTTCCTCCACACCAGCCACATCAATACCAGTCCTCATGCTGCTTCCTCCATAACAGCCACATCAATACCATTCCTCATACTGCTTCCTCCACACCAGCCACATCAATATCAGTCCTCATACTGCTTCCTCCAAAGCAGCCACATCAAGAACAGTCCTCATACTGCTTCCTCCACACAGCCACATCAATACCAGTCTTCTTACTGCTTCCTCTACACCAGCCACATCAATACCAGTCCTCATACTGCTTCCTCCACACCAGCCACATCAATACAAGTCCTCATACTACTTCCTCCACAGCAGCCACACCAATACCAGTCCTCATATTGCTTCCTCCAGAACAGCCACATCAATACCAGTCCTCATACTGCTTCCGCCACACCAGCCGCATCAATACCAGTCCTCATACTGCTTCCTCCACACAAGCCACATCAATACCATTCCTCATACCGCTTCCTCCACACCAGCCACATCAATACCAGTCCTCATACTGCTTCCTCCACACCAGCCACATCAATACCAGTCCTCATACTGCTTCCTCCACAGGAGCCACATCAGTACCACTCCTCATACTGCGTCCTTTACACCAGCCACATCAATACCAGTCCTCATACTGCGACCTTTACACCAGCCACATCAATACCAGTCCTCATACTGCTTCCTCCACAACAGCCACATCAATACTACTCCTCATACTGCTTCCTCCATACCAGCCACATCAATACCAGTCCTCATACTGCTTCCTCCACACCAGCCACATCAATACCAGTCCTCATACTGCTTCCTCCACTCCAGCCACATCAATACCAGTCCTCATACTGCTTCCTCCACACCAGCTACAACATCAATACCAGTCTTCATCCTGCTTCCTCCACAACAGCCACATCAATACCACTCCTCATACTGCTTCCTCCACACCAGCCACATCAATACCAGTCCTCATACTGCTTCCTCCACTCCAGCCACATCAATACCAGTCCTCATACTGCTTCCTCCACACCAGCTACAACATCAATACCAGTCCTCATACTGCTTCCTCCACAACAGCCACATCAATACCACTCTTCATACTGCTTCCTCCACACCAGCCACATCAATACCAGTCCTCATACGGCTTCCTCCACACCAGCCACATCAATACCAGTCCTCATACTGCTTCCTTCACACCAGCCACATCAATAGCATTCCTCATACTGCTTCCTCCACAACAGCCACATCAATACCACTCCTCATCCTGCTTCCTCCACACCAGCCACATCAATACCAGTCCTCATACTGCTTCCTCCACACAAGCCACATCAATACCATTACTCATACCGCTTCCTCCACACCAGCCACATCAATACCACTCCTCATACTGCTTCCTCCACACCAGCCACATCAATGCCAGTCCTCATACTGCTTCCTCCACACAAGCCACATCAATACCATTCCTCATACCGCTTCCTCCACACCAGCCACATAAATACCAGTCCTCATACTGCTTCCTCCACACCAGTACAACATCAATACCAGTCCTCATAATGCTTCCTCCACAACAGCCACATCAATACCAGTCCTCATACTGCGTCCTCCCCAACAGCCACATCAATACCACTCCCCATACTGCTTCCTCCACACCAGCCACATCAATACCAGTCCTCATACTGCTTCCTCCACAACAGCCACATCAATACCAGTCCTCATACTGCTTCCTCCACCCCAGCTACAACATCAATACCAGTCCTCATACTGCGTCCTCCACACCAGCCACATCAATACCAGTCCTTATACTGCTTCCGCCACACAAGCCACATCAATACCCTTCCTCATACCGCTTCCTCCACAGGAGCCACATCAATACCAGTCCTCATACTGCTTCCTCCACAACAGCCACATCAATACCAGTCCTCATACTGCTTCCTCCACACTAGCTACAACATCAATACCAGTCCTCATACTGCGTCCTCCACACCAGCCACATCAATACCAGTCCTCATACTGCTTCCTCCACACAAGCCACATCAATACCATTCCTCATACCGCTTCCTCCACAGCAGCCACATCAATACCAGTCCTCATACTGCTTCCTCCACACCAGCCACATCAATACCAGTCTTCATACTGCTTCCTCCACAACAGCCACATCAATACCAGTCCTCATACTGCTTCCTCCACACCAGCCGCATCAATACCAGTCCTCATACTGCTTCCTCCACACCAGCCACATCAATAGCATTCCTCATACTGCTTCCTCCACACCAGCCACATCTATACCAGTCCTCATACTGCTTCCTCCACACCAGCCACATCAATACCACTCCTCATACTGCTTCCTCCACACCAGCCACATCAATACCACTCCTCATACTGCTTCCTTCACACCAGCCACATCAATACCAGTCCTCATACTGCTTCCTTCACACCAGCCACATCAATACCAGTTCTCATACTACTTCCTCCACAGCAGCCACATCAATACCAGTCCTCATACTGCTTCGTCCACACAAGCCACATCAATAGCATTCCTCATACCGCTTCCTCCACACCAGCCACATCAATACTAGTCCTCATACTGCTTCCTCCACACCAGCCACATCAATACCAGTCCTCATACTGCTTCCTCCACACCAGCCACATCAATACCAGTCCTCATACTGCTTCCTCCACACCAGCCACATCAATACCAGTCCTCATACTGCTCCCTCCACAGCAGCCACATCAATACCAGGTTTCATACTGCTTCCTCCACAACAGCCACATCAATACCAGTCCTCATACTGCTTCCTCTACACCAGCTACAACATCAATACCAGTCCTCATACTGCTTCCTCCACACCAGCCACATAAATACCAGTCCTCATACTGCTTCCTCCACACCAGCCACATAAATACCAGTCCTCATACTGCTTCCTCCACACCAGCCACATAAATACCAGTCCTCATACTGCTTCCTCCTCAGCAGCCACGTCAATACCACTCCTCATACTGCTTCCTCCACAATAGCCACATCAATACTACTCCTCATATTGCTTCCTCCACAGCAGCCACATCAATACCAGTCATCATACTGCTTCCTCCACAGCAGCCACACCAATACCAGTCCTCATACTGCTTCCTCCACAACAGCTGCCACATCAATACCAGTCCTCATACTGCTTCCTCCACAACAGCTGCCACATCAATACCAGTCCTCATACTGCTTCCTCCACACCAGCCACATCAATACCAGTTCTCATACTGCTTCCTCCATACCAGCCACATCAATACCAGTCCTCATACTACTTCCTCCACACCAGCCACATCAATACCAGTCCTCATACTGCTTCCTCCACAGCAGCCACATCAATACCAGTCCTCATACTGCTTCCTCCACAACAGCCATATCAATACCAGTCCTCATACTGCGTCCTCCACAA
>JAVVLW010000135.1:0-74239 GCA_034401795.1 Chaetoderma sp. LZ-2023a | reverse complement strand
GATAGATTATAGTTTATGGATTACATATCATTCACATCCTGTTACATTCCCTTACATGTATCACAATAATCTGCTTTGTAACATGGTGTAAAACATTGAACAGTGAGAACCGTGATTTTGTTTACTCAAGCGATAGTGTATGGTGTCATGTAAGTGCCAATGCATTACATTCTTTATTATGCAAATCATCTTGGTGAATATTTTGGGGATAATTTGATTGGAAGTTGTCATTGCCTATGGCAGTAACGGCTTCCGGTCAAATTGGTCTCAGAATAGTCATCAGCTTACTTGTATGATTGTTTTCATATCATATTGCCAATTATATATGACACCGCTATGACTGAGCGTATTGACCAAGGCAGATACGCTAGTTTTTCCTTCTGATTGCTTTCTTTAGCGGCATGATAATAAGCTTAATATTATATTATAGTTTACGGATGACGTGTTAGATCAGCTGAACAACTATTATATGAAGTTAGTTCTCCTTTAATACTGCCTGAAACACTGCAGGGGCAAGTGGCCCAAAATAGTTAATAAATTGATTATTGTTGTTATCATTATTATGTAAGCGATCCCACTGTAGCCCTCGTCGGCAGCGCGGCGGAGATGGTATGATAATAATAATAATAATAATAATAATAATAATAATAATAATAATAATATTGTATTTCTACCGCCATTGTCAATGTACAAATAATCCTCATATGCCGTTGTCACGGCCTGAGTGCAATAAAGAAAATACGAAATACGACGTACTTTGCGACTGGGGACGCCCTTCTTATTGAATGGCTGTTCCACCATTTCACGAGGCACAACCTACACATTTTAAATAAAAACTCATCCACGTTGTATAGTTGTTATGCACAATTCAATTTCAATGATAGGGCGCTCAACATGGAAAATCATTTCATAGTCCATTAGATTGCATAAAAATACGCTAATTACGCCTGGAATATTGTACGGTTGTTATTATTTTTCATTTATAACTACGTGGTGTGACACAGTACCTTTAATTGGTAGAAATGGATTGATGTATTGATCGTCCCTGTCATACAATTTTATGCAAACCTAACATGTAAAGCTGGATACACACGACACAACAAGTTGTATACATACAACACGTTTATAAGTTTGAACACACGATCAAACAAGTTGTATGCAACATGTTGTACCGTGTGTACACACTTATAACATGTTGTATGCAACAAAAAGTTGGATGAAAAAAATAGAACCGTGTTCTATTTTCATCCAACTTTTTCATCCAATTTTCATCCAACTTTTTCATCCAACAAGTTGTAAACAACAAGTTGTACCGAGTTGTACGTGTGTATCGGTTTCATCCAACGTTCGTCCAACTTTTTCGTCCAACATTTTATGCGACCAATCAATGGACCTTTTGAGTTCTAACTATGCCCCGCCCATCTCTAGCTAAGCTCCACCCACACTTCGCCCGTGTACAACCTATCCTAAGAGTTTATAATTAATCGAGTCATTCATTCTATAATTAATTATGACGTCATCCCACGCGCCACGTAGTTGATTATGACGTCATAATTTGGTTGGCTTTACGAGGAGTACTACTTCAACCGCGATATATGAGGAGACATAATATTTTATGCCGCTTTTTGGATTTTGCACAAATGTTGTATGCAACTTGTTGGCTCGTGTGTGCTGTCGGAACCAACTTGTTGTATACAACTTGTTGCGCCGTGTGTATCGCCGTTTTAGCAACAACGCATCGCTGTTGGGGGTGATAGATAAATAAACAGATAATTGTATAAATGAATGTCGCCTTGTTGACGTTTTGACCTCAAACATGAACCGTATATACCAAATTAGGTTATTATACCGTCTTGAATTCTTTGGTTCCAACCAACTAACCAACAAACAAGCAAAGGGGCTGTCATGCAGGCAGGCAGATACACGGGTGGGGTGGGCGGGTGTGCTGATGGGCATACAGGCAGAGAACAGACAATGAGTGCAATGCTCTAATGCAATAATCACAATACTTACGCTGACCGCGTGGATGGCGTAATTATATAGAGTTCAGGCGCGTGAAGTTACTTACTAGTTCCCGGTTCCTTATTTTTGGAAAAAATTAATAACTAAAATAAATAACTGGAAAATAAGTTAGTTATTTTCAATAATATGATTGCCAGATACTCATATGATCTTGAACACGTTTTCTAACAACAGGATTTCCCATTTCCTAGTATTTCATAGTTCCTTATTTTTCGAAAGATAAGGAACTAACATAAGTAGTTGTTGTTTACGCGTTCAATGGCTGCAATACCTAGTGCATGCCCTATGGAGAATCTCGCCAAGATGGATATCTCCATTACTATAAGCCCGATTCTGTTTCTGAATAAAGATATGTGTTACTCGATGCATTCTGGATCGATTGCATCCAATGATGAACATAAAAGATGCCATATTTGTGATTTGACAAAACGGCAAATTATATACATATAAAAGATATACCGGCAACATACTTTACATGCTACAGCGAGCGTCTGATTTGGGCGCGCATGCGCAATGCGCGTTTTTAACGGACTCGTGGTGGGGGGGGGGGGGAGGTCTGTTCTTGTTTAATGAGACGTGCTATAGAACAGCCCTGTGGATATGGCTAGAAGGGCATGGCCGGATTCAGTTCGCCCTGGTGTACGAACGGTATCCGTATTACACTTACATACACCGCGTGAAGATCACTAGGGGTGGGGAAGTCCTACCCGTGGCAATCACCATTACTACCACCATGTCATTTCCAAAGCGAATATAGGCAGCAACAGCGCCCAGTCAAATTAGTTCGAAAATATTCAATAGCTTACCTGCCTTTAAATAAAATGACATTTTTAGACATGTTGATGTGAACCAGAATGGCACTGGCGTAGTGAGAGTTGTGTCGGCAATGCTAATGCATATGTAACATAATATATGGGCATCAGATGTAGATCCTTTTTTATTTTAAACTATTGAATGCTAAGTTTCTCACATTCATTACAGAAGGTGGTGTAGCTTTTGAGCCGCAACTCAGAAAATATCATTTGACCATTAATTATGAAGGAGAAATAAAATGAAGATAGTCAACATTTTTATATTAATTTGACTAAAAATTTTAGTTGGTTTAAGAACCACAGCTTATAGTAAACATTGGTTTCAAGATGTTCAGTCACAGTGTTTATTTAAAGGTCCCCTAAATGCCACATACCTACTTAGTGAAATTGCATAGGAAAACCATAATAGAAATCACTTACAAAAGTTATTTCGTGAACATTAGCTCAGTTTTAAAAAAATTGCAAAATTAAGATTGAATGGCGTTATCAAATTTGTAAACCCGGCCTGTAGAGTCAATGCCGGATTAAGCCTTGCCAGAGCCCGGCGGCAAAGAATATTTGTGGAGTTGGGTGGAAGCGAAAGGCAAGCCAAAGGGTGGTGGGGTGGAGGTGGGTGTGTGGGGAGGGTGGTCCGGGTGTCTCCCAGGAAAAGTTTGCAAACTAGATGCTCGCAGATGGCATCTTCTGCAGGTAAATATGGGCCATCAGTTGGCTATTAAATTATTCTTTATCAGCCATTTAATTTCATTTTTTGGTTCACTCAATTTTTTAGCCGTTCAGTTGTGAAAACAGGACTGGATAAAAAAAATCCCTGAAGGAACAAAAAATTAAATTAATTAGCTAAAAATAGAATAATTCAACAGCCAACTGAAGGGCCATATTTACCTCAGGAAGTGCATGTGGCGCCCACTTGAGAGCATCTAGAAGAAAAAAAAAATTAAACTGTTGTAACACAATCATGCACCATCTGACTCCTAAAACATCAGAAAAATTTCAAAACAAAAGAAACACTCTTTAATAAGAATAATACTGAAGCAATACATAATGGACAAATAAGACACCCCCCCCCCCCGCCCCCCCCCCCCCCTAACCCACGATTCCATTCCATTATAGTGTTCATCTTCTGAGGCGGATCCAGAAATTATTGACGGGTGGTCCTTGGGGTAGGTTTCTGGGGGACTCTGGGAGGCCGTGTCCCTATCCCAGAAATAGGGGTGGGTGAATTTCTGGTGTGGGGGAGGTTCCTCCCCAAGATAAAGTTTGTGACTTTAATACTGCTGAGATGCTATCGCCAACCTTCTGAGTAGAAATATAGATTTTTATTTTACCTGTAATTTAGAACGTTTTTGGAGATAATCAAGCAGTCAAATGAAAAGGGAGTATCTACGGTAAGATTTTTTTGTCACAGTGTGCTAGGGGGTCAAGGAGGAGTTGGTACAATATTATTGACTGTATTATTTTTCGATACATTTGGAGCAAACATACATGTATTTTCAGAAACATTTGACACAAAATACACGCTCACGACTTTTAATTTCTTTATAGGCCTCGGAAATATAAATCAAATACTATTTCTCTATGTTTTATACATATCTACCATAGGCCCCTATAGGCCCTAAATGAAACCAGCAGCGCGCGTGTGTGCACTTAGACTATGACTTCCAAATATTTGGACCAGCAAGGTGCTATGCATATAAGGTTGGCCGATTATAATCTGGAAAAATACATACAACATTCATTTCTTATTACGCCAGTTGTATTAACGTATTTGTAATAATTTACTCTTACTGGACATCAATGTGTTCAATTTACAATCGATTAAAGTTCCACAATCACACGAGAATGCTTGAAAAAAATGTGTTATAATTGTATGCTTTTAAAGGCCTAAGTTATGAGCCTCAATGTAATGAAACGAAACACAGAACATATGATGATTTCATTCCGTATAAATTAATATAATTTTTCTCTGTTAATTTGAATTAGGGATACGATCATACGAGTCGCTAATTCAACTTCGCAACTAACACATACATTTACCACTGAAATGGCTGTTGTCGAGACAATCATTCCGGTGGCTAATTTTCAAAAATAGTGTTCTCTTGGTAGGTAAATTGACAGTTCCCAATACAACTGTAGAGGCAAATATTGATCGATTTTACCATTGTTATAAATCAAAACAAATTTAGATTAATCAGTATTGGCTAAACCGAAAATCTTTATTAAGCTCGGTTTTTCGGTTTGAGTATGATAACGGCGGTTTGCAAACCGTCAGCTTATTGAACCGGTTTACTATGCGAGATCGGTATATCGCGCAGCTCTAAGTGTTACTTAATAGTTTAGAAAGCCAAGTATGTGATTGATTACTGGTCAAACCACTGAGAAACATGTTTATTGAGAATTGGCGGACTTGTATTTAGCAACGCCACGAGAGTGGCTAGATATGGAGATTTTGGTATCCTAGTTATAGCAATGGTAGCAAATTAAAGACATTGCCTGATTAAAAGTTGCTTACAAATTTTTTGGAATTGTGCAGAGGCACAGCTGTTCACTCCCCCCCACCCCCACCTCTATCGTTGTTCCTGCCTATAAGGTAACCAGGAAGTTTCCCTTGTGCAACGCTCACTATATGTAGTAAATCAACAGAAAAGTTAGAATAACATCGTGTATGATATGATCTATAAGTTACCAATTTGGTGTAACCGTTACATCTGATCAGTAGGATATACCCAAAAAAATTCAGTCTTTTGCCTAAAAATCCTCTAATCTCTTAGTACATGGAGAACAGTGATTGCCACCTAGAACACACCCCACCACGCACCCCCACCCCTCCACCCCACCCAGACCCCTACTACCACCGCCACATCATCACGCGCCTGTGACATGATGGCAGATATATGGACGACATCGATGAGTGTTTGTGGCCAATCTAAATGTTGTAGATAGGGGCTTATATTATCAATGATATTCATTGTGGAGGTTTAGCATACGTCTTCCCATGATCATCTTAGCCTATATGTGAAGATACATAGAGGCCTACAAGGCTACTTCAGTTCAAGGTTTTATTTCTCCAGATATACGATTATTTTATATATTGTTTTTATATCTGAATTGCGTTATAATATAAGTTACAATTTCAACCTACCTCATGATTATGTGGACGTCTTTTCTATCAAATACTGATACCCTTTTAAATATATTCAGAACTGAGAATATCATAATACCCTATTTCTCCTAGATTGACACACACTAGATTTATTGCGATATCTCTATTACTTTCTGAGGTGCATACGCTTGGACGAACATACCCTGTGTTTTCTATGCAGTGTTGTAGACGACAGTCATCTCCCGCCCTCATCCGATGACGTCATAAGGCCGCTGTTTCTGTTCAATTACGGGGTTTTTTCCAAGTGGGTTAAAATGACCGACTTTGAGACGTAATCTTGTCTATTTACCTGTCGAGATTCTCGAAATGATGTATCTGCATCAGCTTATAGTACTGGGCCCGGTTTCACGAAACTTCTTAAGTTTTATAGCTTAAGCAAAACAAATTTGCTGAGCTGAGCAAAAAATCTTAAGGCGCTAAGCTCAAAACGTGATTTGCTTAGCATAGCAAACTCTTAAGCAAGGAATCGCAAGTGAAAGGACGGGGAGTCGGGTACAAGCATATACTATGATGCAAATCCGAGTTTTACCACGGCTCCGATAAACAGTCAGGGAAAGCTCTTTCTATGTGATTTGTATTGGTCATGACACGTCATTACCTAGTTTTCATTACAGCATATTTTTCGCATTTTGTGAGATTGCTGTAAAATCCCAGAGGTCATTGTGACGTCATAAATATGACATCATAGTCTCACACAGTCGACAGCTATCGGATGACGTATGCGCTGTTTATTATCATTGAACCATTCCGAACATTACGACGTCGCACCAATCAATACTGGTAATAACACACAATTGCAAATAAACAATATAATTCTCGGTGTTTCAGCAATCTGTTTATTATAAATCTATTATAATTTTTTCACGCCGTTTTGAATCACTACCTAAAACTACTTCCTGTGAATTAAATATTTATAAAATATTTTTAATCAAACAGATTACAGTTTGATGACGCACATTTGTGCTTTATGCAAATATAAAAATGATTTAGTTTGAGTTTTACCCATCAAAGAAGTTCACACTAGCGTGAGTCGCCCGAATACGTCAATTCCGATCACCTTGGGTAGTTCCGGATCCAGTCATTTAAACTGTCAGTTTGCTATAAAATAATATTTTCGAAACCAGTCTTATTCCATTGTTCAGAAGGCAAAGAAGAAGAATATGAGGAATACCCTTAACATACAATCATGTGCTGTCTATAGAAGCATTTTCGTCATACCGCTGTGAGAGAATGAGCTTGTTTTCGTGTCGACCGTAATTGGTGGCTAATCGCGACATAGGATTTATTATGAATTAAATGCTGGAAATCTGACACAATTGAGACACACATTTTTATGTTCCTTGATCCTCTAAAAACTGAAACTATTGAAAAACATAACAAAATATTAAATCTATTAAACCTAATTCCAAAGAATTTGATTGATGACTAAAATATAATGATTCAAAAATGCCGATCACCCGGAACTGACGTACCCACTGACAACTGTATCTACAATTTCTTGCCTTTAAAATGAGAAAAAATTAGCCAATTAATTCACTAAATTGTAGGCCAGCTAACGCACATTTTGTCAGACTAGTTTTATAATGTAAGCGCCAATTTCCACCTCATCTAATGAAAAATATATCACTATTATATATTATCACGTTTTTCGAAGGTTTATGCCGTGCAACATGTGTGTGTGTGTGTGTGTGTGTGTGTGTGCGTGCGTGCGTGCGTGCGAGCGGGCGGGCGGGCGGGAAGGCGGGCGTGAGGGCGGCTGGGCTGGCGGCCGTGTGTCTGCGCTCAAAAATCTATTGTAACACATCATGGATGGAGGACGGACGGATGGACGGACGATGGACGGACGGACGATGGACAATCGACGGACAGATGGTCGACGGACGGCCGCCATGACATAAGCTCAGTTGGCCTTTCAGGCCAGGTGAGCTCGAAACAGACGGACATCAACAGCGTATGTATATGCCCATACATGCCTAAAATGTGCGCGGCGTCTGCATTATTATCCCCACACGTTTTGGTGAAAATGGTTTGAAGAAAATCCCTCCAGGGATATTAAAATTGTCTCCACCCGTCCGTCCGTCTGTCCGTATGTCAGTCTGCCCATTTCATTATCTCCTCGAAAACGATTTACAGGAATCCAACGAAATTTGTTATGAGTTACCCATATCATTAATGATTGAGAGGCTACATTTTTACTTGGCTCTGCTCCGCGGTTCTTTTTGAAAATTTAACCTCTGTAGGTAGTCGATCGAGTTCTCTGACTCTGGCCTGTGAAAACTCTCGCATAATGGACAGACTACCGGATAAGAAAAGTAGTAGTATTCCCTAAACCTACATGCCGGTTCGATTGGCACACGCGTGTCTAGTGATTGCGGGAAATAATACGGGATTATCACGGTCGCATATGATTGCAGATTGTGAGATGATACATGAATTTATTGCGGGCTGCATCCCATGACGGGTGAATGTGTGTGGCTGGGGGTTGGGGGGGGGGTGTGTGGGTTGAGAGGAGGGTGTGGTGGATGGGGTCAAAAGGTTAAATATTATAAGCATTCCTTCCATCACTCGTTCTCCTCTGAAAGCATTTGGTGAACCCCAACCAAATTGTTATACCCTTGTGCATGGGTAGATGCGGGGCCAAAAATGTCAAGCTGAGGAAAGTGATGGGGGATTTGTGATTGGGTAATTAAGTCTAACAGATGTGGGAAAGCGGTGGATAAGCCAGACAAAAATCCAACGGGAACTCTACTATATATAGTTCAATATTTTTTTAGAATTTATTTGTTTTTATACGAATCAAAATGTTTAAATTTAATTGATTAATTCATGAAATGATTACTAATTCGGAGGCGCGGGCTAACACGGTTAGAATAACCAGGAAGACTACAGCAGTAACAGTGGCTACGCATTAAATTTATTATTAGAGCCTATATATAGTGTTATTATTTTGTTTATTTCATATGCGACTATACCAGTGAAAACCATGAGTGTATGGAGTTCTAGCATAGTTAACGCTCCTCTTTAAAACGTCGGGGAAATGCAACAAGAACGTGCCCGGAATATGAGTGACTATACCAGTGACGTTTCACTATTATGACGTCATAATTGGATGTTCATTAATGCTAAAATAGCATTGAATACGACGTTAAAAATGCCTTATTAGATCGCTTTGTGGTCTTTCTAAATCGGCTGAAAAAAGGACAGTTAATGGCATGAACGATACTGCCCTGATAACGCAGCTTACTGGGCCGATGCTGGGCCGATACCGGACCGATACTGAACGTATCGGCACGGTATCGGCCCAGCATCGGGCCAGTAAGGTGCGTTATCTGGGTGGGACGGTATTTTATGTGCGTAATATATATGTCAAGCGGATTCTGCAGATCTCTGAATATTCTTTCAGGTTGAATCATGCCTTCTATCGAATGCTGTTTCTCACGGTGGCCATATTTATCTGACTAGTTTTGAACTTAAGACTGCTCTATACCAGTCTTAAGAAAATTACGTTTTTGTCTTAAATATTGTGTAGTTTTGAGCTTAAGACCTTTCGAGAAACGCATTTGTATTGATTTAAGAAAATAACTACGAGCTAAGCAAATTACTAGACTTAAGAAGTTTCGTGAAACCGGGCCCTGGCCCCAATATCTTTAGGGGTATATATGCATTTTCGAATATGCATTTTCCGGGACCGTTAAACGTTTTTAAAAATTATATTTGGTAAATATAAGTCGAGTTAAAAGGATTAATAATGTTAACTGATATATCCAATCGTTTCTTGGGGACGTTCCTATTGTTTATCTCCGGGACGGAATGCCACTTTTCCAATGATCATATAACAATGTCAGGTCTGTAGTACTGGGCAGTGTTTCGAGGCTCGGTTCCTCCCCTGTGAAAATGTTATGTCCTAGCTATATGCCTGGCACGGATAATGCCATTGCCTGAGCTATCATTATCTTCAGCACCACTTGACAATGCTAGTCATATAAGATTAATCGTCCCGTCTGAACTAGCCCAGGTGTGTAGGCCTATACGTGATTAAAGAGAACTGAATGCCATCGGTGGTATCATGCACTCGGCATGCGAAAAATGCAGGATACATGGTACGCTTAGTCCTAAATATACCATTGTCTAATACTAACACACACCTCAAGCTTAGCTTGCTTCTAAGTTTGCACTGAACAGATTGTACCATGCCGTTCTCGAAGTTGAATGATCCATATTGATAGGTTAGTGACGTTGTACATCACAATAATTACAGACTTGAGAAATCTCCACTATTCAGTTCATGTAACCACCCAAGAGTATAATGTGTACCAGTATATAAAACTGTCTAGTTACCTACTAGTCGTAGATACGACGCCCTGATAGAAGCACCTGGCACTGGCCTGGTATGAGTCAGACCGCCTACAAATATGGAGACCTGATAGATGTGAATTAAATAAATAGGTGCCTACTCTCTAAGTACTACTGATTAGATCAATAATGGATGTGTGCTAAGACCTGTAATGGAAATTGCGATATATAAGTTAGTTACACCATATCACATAACAGATCATTGCGAGTTTAGTAATCATACTGTCGGGTCATCCTTTGCAAATTAATACATAAGGTGACCCGATAATAGTATTATTAGAATCGCAATGCCCCGCCAATCACGATCCAATAGTGAATTATATAAGGGAAGCAATTGTAATTTAGCACTAATGCTGTGGTCAAAACATATGGCATAATTACTGGACTATTAACATTGCCTAGGTAACTGTCAATCAGTAAAAAGATTATGTTAAAACTTTCGCATCTTAATGCGTTGTAACTTATAGCATAGTCCTTTGTCCAGTCTATTCATACGGTTTGTACACAGGAAATTAGATTCATTTCTGTTAAGCTTTTCACATTATGTTCAGGATTCATGCCGCAGTTAGAATGTCAGTTTTAAAATATATTTAGTATTCTTTGCTATTTCTCAGCATTGAGTATAAAAATAATAAATAAGAGTCGCAGATTATGAATACAATCACAGGTAAACTATCAGCTAATAAGGTTTACTTTTGGACTTATATCTCCAAAACTTGGCAAAACGTTATACATGCTCATCCCTTATTTCATTGCGGAATTTCTTTTGTTGAATAGTTACAATGTTGAAAAGGGTTTTTTATGATAGAAACTAAACTGACAGTCAAACAAAATTGCTTTAAAGTTGAATGACTATACGAACAGCGTGAAACACAGCATCACTGCCCTGATAGTACTTGTCGTTTATTGAGTCCAGTTCGCAAATGTTACTAATCCGGTAGCACTTAAGCCGGAGCGTTGTTACCAGCGTGTTACCTTGCACAACGTTTCCAGTTTACCATAAGTAGAGCTGCCAGATAGTGCGTCCAATCTCTATCTTTTACGGCGCATAATCTGAGCATTGATAATTGCTGCTAGAGTATTTATTTGAACCGGTCTCTGAGCTGGCTATGGTTTAAAGCAGCTTAGTTGACAATTATTGATTAACTTGTACCAAATTCGATGTAAATCACTTGGTCAGTTTTCTATTGATCTTTTTCTAAATGATATTTTATTATTACAACATTACTTAATATATCGGGAACACATTATCCGGAATACTTCTGTTCTTCTTTTGGCGAATTAGCAGACTTGGCACAGTCTTAGATTACCCAGTAGGATTTCGGTGGCATAATCTTACCTTTCGCATTTTAACAACCTCAGCAGTTTACACGGCCTTCATTTCTAACATCTCTAACTTTTTGGATTCTCTTCTAAGGTGTACCTTATAGTGTCACCTGACAACATGGACATTCCATTCACACGTATTCAGTGGATTGCTCAAGCGCGTGATGCGCTTAAACAATGCATCTCAGTGGGATGGAATCTCCTGTAGCTGGGGAAGGACGAAACGATGCTGTCTATGAGATGGAGCAACTATTCGGCGTCATAGGTGATCTCTTGAAGCAGATCGCACACGAGGAACACCACACATTACATACATGCAGACATTGGGCGACAGGGGGATTCACACACACACCCGTCAGCCTGAGAGCTCTCCTGCAGCTGTACTACAGACAACGGAACCAGTCTTCACGTCTACTGTGATTCCACCACCACCACCAAACGGGTTCTATTTTAGGACTTGAGCGTTAACCTCGCCTAAGAGCACTTCGGGTGGCAACACTAGAAAACGTGACAAGCCAAGACACATGATGCAAGATTTCTACCGAAATGTGATAACACTGAGTAGTTCATCCCCTTTTTAGCTACAATACGCTTTGTAAAAATGCAAAAAATTTGTCTTGGCATTTGGTCTGGTTACCTGACCTTTGGTCTGGTGGCCTCAGTAGCTTGGTTGCACTTCAGCACGATGTAGGTAAACATGTCTTTAAAACCTGTTGCAATATGATTATCCAATCCTGAGATATTCCTCTATAGAGTGAGCTACACGCACAGTTATGATCGTGATTTTGACCTTTGACCTGTGACGTTTATTTTGGCGGTCGTTACACTATGTGTATGTACCCATGTGTCCATGCTGGTTGCAACATGATTATTCAAACCTGAGATATACTTTATAAAAATGTCAAAAGTTATTCAGACAGATGACCTTGGTAATTGACCTTGTGACCTTGACCGTTGATATGCTGACGGAATTTTTAGGTTGGTGTTTCCAATTGCTATAGGTAACTAGGAGTCCCAGTGTTGTTACAATATGCTTATGCAGTCCTGAGATACTCTTTGAAAAATGTCAACATTCTTCCGACAGACATGATATTGACCCTGGTGACATTGACCTTTAACCTACTGACCTCATTTTTAATCCTTGTTCAACACGATAAAGGTAGCCATGTGTCCATGTTTGGTTGCAATATTTATCTAATCGTGAGATATGTATGTATGATTACTGTATTCAACAATCAGTCCTTCATCGCTTTTGTTCACTGTCTCTTTTGTCTTCAACCGAAATTCCTAGCTTCCTCAGGTCCATTCTTGACTTACTTGTACCGAGTCCTGCTTTCTTGAGGTCACCTCGTAGCACGCTTAGCAGATTTATGCAATGATGTCCTCTCCTGGCTTTGTATTTGCTGGCTCCGAGTAGGGCGAATTCCAAGGGTCTGTGTCTCTTCTGGCATCATTAGCACATGGCCAAACATGGACCATCGCTGCTGGGCGACTTTTACAGACAGAGGCGACGTATTACACAGCTTGTATAATGCATCGTTGGAAATTATGCTGTCTGGATATCAGTGTCCGGTGATGGTGCGTAGGTGTTTGCGGTGGTACACATCTAGTTTGTCTAGAGCTGCCTTTGGAGCTGCCCAGCCGTTACAATTATACAGCATCAATGATACGCAGGTTTATACAAGGATTTTACTTTTGCTCAATGGCCCGTGAGGTATACCCTTTGTCAAACATGTCAAAAAACCTCTTCCATCAGACCGATTGCCTTAGCAACTTATACTAGCTGCGTATCACAGCTATAAATAAAGGTCAAACGCAATTTTTCTCTTAAACTGGTTTAGGAAAGTAATCAGCCTTCAGAGTTTATGAGAATCTGGAAATACTGACATCGACTTTGCTAGATTTGAGTATGAGTCATCATTCAAGGCCCAAAAACTCTTAGTCAGTTGAACGTCAATGAACTTGAGCCGCTTGTTTTTGGAGATATACCACATGTGAACTCGGAATTATAAGTTAATGTGCAAGGGCTGGTCCTGTGAAATTTAGTCTTTTAATACCAATAACATCAGTTATTTATTTTGTTTCAATATGTGAGCTAGTAGCAGTCTTGAAACAAGTTGGGTGAATACCTTAACACTAATAATTTCCATTGGACTTATATAAATGAAATAAACTCATTTTCTTGTAATGATTTAGCACATCCCGATAGAAATCGAACTACAAACTAGGTTAATAGTGTACACAGTGTTTCATTTCAGGCATACATTCGGAATGATCATCGTTACACAGTGATGCAGATGGCCACTGCGAAATTCTACAAAAGCCAACAATTAAAAAAGTTATAAAGATGGCCACCGTACAATATTGATTTAATAACAAACCGTGTATGAAGGGAATACATATATAGCGAGAGCAGCAATAATAGGGTCGGTTTATATATTGATAGATGGGTCCACAATAATATATAAATTGATGGGTCTGAATTTTCTGTCAGTAATGGTTTAAGGATCATTTAATTCTTTAATGTTACAGATTACGTTCATGGTATATATAAAGTTTTGATGCATATATATGTTGAGTCTGTTGGACCAGATAGTTGATTCGAGAAAATAAGTGTTATAAAGCCTACCACACGGTAGTCAGGTATATAAACAGAGACCCTGCAATTGACCTGTTTTTAGTATATATATATATATATATATATATATATATATATATATATATATATATATATATATATATATATATATATATATATATATATATATATATATATATATATATATATATATATATATATATATATATATATATATATATATATATATATATATATATATATATATATATATATATATATGTCGTCCTCCCACGGCCGTTATGGGCATATATATCATCCTGTCTTCGACAGCGTTTACGGGCAGATACATCTGTGAGTATATATCGTCTTCCAACAGCGCTTACGTATATATATACACACACTTGATAACTTTGTTCCAAATTAAATTTCTTAATAAGAAAATAAGACTTCTTTTTACAGCATTAAACTTTTAAAAACAGAACTGGGTGCCATTTTAGGCACAAATATGGACAGGGTTCAGTTAAAGCCAAAGTTGTGTAAAAATACCCTTACCTGGTCTAGCTAAAGCGAAAAAGAAGTCTTAAGTGAACCCCGTCAAATCACGCCATATTTTCTTTTTAAGTGGGTTTTATATTCTGCTTCCACCTGCACAATCTCAACTCCCTTTGGGAGCATACAGTCATGCTGCCGTGTGTATGTGTTCAATGGCGTTTTACATTTCGTATTGCCGAAACTGCCATCATGGCTACCTATTTTGCAAATAGCTGTAGTAAAGCACATATATAGACAACCTGTCAGAGTAAAATACAACTACGACTGCGATAAACTGATCGTCGTTAAAGACGCCTGGATAATAGTATCAATGTTATTCTTTGTTTAAATCATACTGGTTTACCTTGACAGCAAATATCTTCAGCATCATCGCACACAAAGTCAACGATGTTACCTTCACAGGTACCGGTTGCGTCAATACATGAACGGCCCCGTGAAGTTTCTTCAACACAAAATTCTGTAGAACACATATATGACCGTTGTAATTTATTAGAGAAAATAAATACATAAGCAGTCTCCTTCAATATAATCATTGGAATGTAGTTTATTAGATATCATGAATAGCTATAAGCTATACTGTATGTTGTATGTCCGTAGACGTATTCATCATGTACTTGGTGCATGTACTCACATATGTGGGAATTATGACCAAGCTATATATATGGTTCAGCTCTATATGTAATGTTGTAAGCAAAACGATGCATGTTCTATCTAGCTCTATATACAACAATTTGTAAATTAAACAATATATGGTCTGGCTCTATGTGTAACAATGTTAACAAAACAATGCGTGGGCTCGCTCTATGTGCAACAATGTTAGCAAAACAATGCATGGTCTAGCTCTATGTGTAACAATGTAAGCAAAACAATGCGTGGTCTCGCTCTCTATGTAACCAGGTAGACAAACAATGCGTGGTCTCGCTCTCTATGTAACCAGGTAGACAAACAATGTATGTTATAGCTCTATATGTAACAATGTAAGCTAAATATAGTCTAGCGCCATATGTCACCATGGAAGCTAAATAATGGTTAAGCTCTATGTGCAACCATATAAGCAAAACAATGTATATGTAACCATGTAGGCAAAATAGTATATACGTTAGCTCTATATGTAACCATGTAAGCTAATTGATGTATCCAACACTGTCAATCATACGATGTACTGCATTGATAGGAGATGGGTCTATCTCACATCGTATATGACTGTCATCAACACGAGCCTATCAATAAGGATGGCTTTTACAGCTACAATGTGATGGTGATCACAGTCGGCATTTCATTCTGTGCCATGTACTCAAAGTCGCCTAAACTTTATGACCACAGTATTTGTTGCTCTCATTACATTTCATTATGCTTGGCTACTCCTCTAGTTCCATTGACACACAAACAATGTGAAAACATAATGCATTGTTATACATACTACTAAAATGTATAAGCATAATAGTCATCATTATGATTCTGTGTTTAAATCTGAACTAATCAACTAAGTAATTTACCTTGACAGCAAATCTGGCCATCAACATCACAGGGATAGTCGACGGTGCTCCCTGAGCAGGTGTCGGCTGCTAACACGCATCTACGCTCTGGCGAGGCTTCGTTAACGCACTGTTCTGTAGAAACAGAATAATTGGACATTAGTTTATTTGAGAACTGTATGTATCTTTACACCGAGATCTATGTAGATTTACTTACAAGTTCATATTATGAATATTAATATGCATGTATGTAAATATGCCCAATACTGGCAACCATACAATGCAAAACTCAGACTCAGCTGTGTACTATTGGGTAGAACAAACTACTGAATTCCAAAACGCTAGGTGTAAAACACTCCACCTTCCCCACCCGCACCTCAAAGGTGGCATACGTAGAACATGATGAACTAGTTTGAATGACCATATTCAAACGTTCTAAGCGGCATAGACTTGGTTTGCCTGCTTGAGGATAAATCATCTGTGGAAAGGATATGTGCGTGTTGAGACATGATTGAGCCAAGACAAATATTAAAAGTCTGTATCACATCAGTCACACAGGGAAGCCATTAATTAGACACCCATATTCCTGTTAGTAATATTATGGACTAAGTTGGACAACTATTCTATGTTTTGGACCTATGGGAAACACTAGAACATCTTAAGCTAGTGCATGCGTGTGAGAGACCTGCAATTACCCATTGGCTACTAAAGGGATACCAACCTAGTCCTCAAAATATTAACAACTCTCGGTACCGCTATGCCCGGTACCAGCGTACCCAGTGCTACCATACCCAGTATCACTGTGCCTAGTACCACCATGCCTGGTAACACCGGCTAATGGTACTATGATAGGCCTCAAAACCATCCACTAAATGTGACGACTATAGAACTAATATAATAGGCATCAAATCCGCCAACTTATGTGAAATCAATAGAGTCATTAGGATATGCCTCAAATCTGCACCGCCTCCCATAATATGCCTCCAATCCGCTTACTAATCGCAAAATCAATCCTTAAACCAACAACAATCCAATCAAGGATAACAATCCTTAAATCCATCCCACAAAGGTGAAATCCCTATAGAGTCGTTACAATGGGTCTCAAATACATTGAGGTATTTTAATAGACCTGAAATCAGACCCATAAATTTGTTACGAGTATTATAGTAATATTATAAGTTATAGTAATTACTATGAATTTCGACCAACAAAAGGGAAATTAATAGAGCTGTTAAAATAGGCCTAACTCGAAGCTTAAAAGTGATACCACGAGAGATATTATAATAGACTTCAAGTCATCCCACTAAAGGTGAAATCAACGGAGTCATTAAAACTTACCCTTAAGTGATACCGCTAGAGGCCCACTAAACGTGGAATCGTGCAAGTGACAAAGTCGCCTAATATCTGACAACAGCTGCTAACAAGAGATAGTTTCCCTGGACATTTATTTATATCGTTAATGATTTGTTGACATCAGTTGATTTTAAATCATTTCCTTAATATATACATTCATCTTCATTTTGTATATTTAGATGGCGTGGTCATCAAGAGCATCTATCATTGAGGTAGGGCTTACTGCTGAGTTCCACGTGTTTGTTAATATTCTGATGTCCTTGATATTCATGAATACTGACATCATCCAGTCAACAACTTACAGTAAGTTTATGAGACCTCTTTCTTGGCTGTCCAACTTTATCACTCGTGTGCCAATTAATATTGACAAGATTTCTTGGATCTAGAGGTGTGCACGTGCAGCACTCGTTTCCTATGAGTAATTTGAAAATAATTTCCCAAAATTCCTTCAATTTTCTTAACCAAACAATGTAAATGCTCAGAATATTATATTGTTTTGACATGTATACTCCATCGACAATGCGCCACTTAGACTGCTGCTGACTGTTTATGATAAACATATCCATATTTTCAATACATACAATGCAGTAATAATGTGCAGCAAAGTACATAAGTATGTCTGAACAGGATATATCAATATAATTTTCTGATTTAATAAACGGGCAATTAAGGTTTTGCCTGTCGGAGTGTAATGTTTTACCTACTTGAGTGTAATGTTTTACCTGCTGGAGTGTAATGCTTTACCTGTCGGAATGTAATGTTTTACCTGATGGAGCGTAATGTTTTACCTGCTGGAGTGTAATGTTTTACCTGCTGGAGTGTAATGTTGTACCTGCTCGAGTGTAATGTTTTACCTGCTGGAGTGTAATGTTTTAACTGCTCGAGTGTAATGTTTTACCTGCTGGGGTGTAATGTTTTACCTGTCGGAGTGTAATGTTTTACCCGTCAGAGTGTAATGTTTTACCCGCCGGAGTGTAATGTTTTACCTGCTGTAGTGTAATGTTTTACCTGCTGGAGTGTATTGTTTTACCTGCTGGAGTGTAATGTTTTACCTGCAGGGATGCAATAACAAATATGATTAGCACTAGATGTTTTACCTGCCGGAGTGTAACAGCAAATCTCATCAGTACCACAAATATACTCGACGATATTGCCTGAGCAGGACTCTGTCGTCTCACATGTACGTTCAGGGACGTCTAGCTTAATACACTGTTCTGTAGAAAAACATATCATTAGAAACAATTCGTAGCTATATGATTTACTATATTTTGTATGTACACGCATATAGCTCACATTACTAATATTCTTTATGCATTATTTTCACAAGAATAGGAATCCCTTCAGAATAAGAAACCAGCTGCGTATGTAGCTTTATATGGAGAGGAGAGACTCTTTACTTTGGAATAAGAAACTAGCCGATTATGTACGTTCACATGGAGAGGGTTCTTGGAATAAGAATTCAGCTGAGTAGGCATTTTCACATGGAGATGAGCGGGCTCTCCTTGGAATCAGGCAAACGTCAATAGCGGGTCAACCTAGTTCTGTGACAATAGGCACCCTTCTGTAGCTTTACTACTGATCGGTACTTGTCCCATGACAATATGTCCCCTACTGTAGTTTTACTATTTGACAACCAGTCTGTACTCATTCCTTGAACATATACTGCCTACTGCAGTTTTGCTACCGGTCGGTACTTCTTCCGTGACAATAGGACCCAAAGTACAGTTTTACTACTGGTCTGTTCTTGTTCAACGACAATAATCCTAGCTACTGCAGTTTTACAAATGGCCCGTACGTGTTTTATAACACTAGGCCCGGCGACTGCAGTTTTACTATTGGTCCGTACTTGTTCGACAACAATAGGCCCCGCTACCGTAGTTGTACTACTGATCGGTACTTGTTCCATGACAATAGGCCTCAAACTGCAGTCTTACTACTGGTCGGTACTCATTCCACAAGAATAGCCAACTCACCCATCCCGTCCTATTGTAGTTTTACTAGTGGTGGTAGCTGAAATTTTCCTTGGTTGTTTTCCTTTTGAATAATTTGTGCATGTTATGTAGATGTAAGGTAGGTACGCTGAAGGCTTATTAATACTACCCAGTTTCTCATCCCTGTCGCTTATACAACAAGATTTTAAGTCCATTTTATAACTATCATGAATGTTGTAAATACTTTCATAAAAATTTCCAAATTGCGACACCGATTATTCAAAGATTATTAAATATAATTTGATACAGTTTATTTCAAGATCTCTAGCCTTTACAAGGAAATTAATTAATTAATTTATTTCGCAACACTTAAAAACATTGTTAAATTTTATTGATGGTACTTCACTTTTGACCTTTACTGAACTAATTATCAATGTTAATTTATAATAATACTGGCATATGTTAGCTAGGAAACCATGTGCCAACTAGTACCCATTTCTCGTTCTTCAACATGCCGCTTACATGAATAACTACCATCTTGTGGTCCCAAAGCAGGTGGCCTATATAGAGTAGTTTGAATACACAACGCATTAGATAACAAATGGATTAACCTTAAAGCATGTTTATTTGATTTTAGATGCATAAAGTATTTTGCTGATATTCCGCGCCATAAAATTCCAAGAAAGTTATCTATTAGAGGTTATACATTTGACCTTCAAAATAAACTGCGTTCCCCATGCGGGAAATGTGGGCGATTCTTCCTGCAGATGCTAGAATATATAAAGACAACTTTGAAATATAAAACTGATTGTTAACTAAAATGTCCCTTGTTTGGCAAAAATCACGTCGATTCGTACTGGACTATGACATTAAGTTTAATATCTTACATGTCTATTCTCATTAGTAATAGTTTCACCAACTGCATACCTCTGGTATATGGGCAACATATTGAAGGAGCGGTGCAACGTCCATCAGGACAAGGAGAGGTTATCTCAGCAATCACATTACCGAATGATCGAATTAAGTCATAGGCCGCAGAACAATCTGCGGTTAAGCTGCAGGCTGGCTCAAAGCTCCGATCCACGGCTGAAAAGCACAAGTAAAACATGGTACCACTTCCAAATCCAGCACAGCATAGTTATAATCCTAACATGAATTTCATACACAAGATTCAAGTTCCTAGTTCCTAGTTCAATATCGACTTTGAGGACTTAATTCGCAAAGCACTACTTAGTGACTATACACCAAGCGAAAAGGTAGATTGGCGATTGGAAATGAAAAGATGATGTGCACTTATAAATGCTATCAAGACAACACAGTGGTCCAGCCATGTGACAGAAGAAGACAGCACGGTGATCTAACCACGTGACAGAACAAGAGAGCAGAGTGGTCTAATCACGTGACAGAACAAGAGAGCAGAGTGGTATACTCATGTGACAGACCAAGATAGCACAGTGGTCTAACCACGTGACAGACAAAAGCCGCACAATGGCATAATTACGGAAAGAACAAGACAACAGAGTGGTCTAGTCATGTGACAGAACAAAGCAACAGGGTGATCTAGTCATGTGACAGAACAAGACAGTGGCAGTGGTCTAATAATTTAAAAAACAAGATAACACGTTGGTTTAGTGGTGTGACAGAACAAGACAGCGCAGTGGTCCAATCATGTGACAGAACAAGACAGCACAGTGGTCTAGTCATGTGACAGAACAAGACAGCGCAGTGGTCCAATCATGTGACAGAACAAGACAGCACAGTGGCCTAGTCATGTGACAGAATAAGAAAATACAATGGTCTAGTCATGTGACAGAACAAGACGACACCGTGGTCTAGTCATGTGACAGAACAAGACAACACAATGGTCTAGTCATGTGACAGAACAAGACAACACAGTGGTCTAATTATGTGATAGAACAAGACGTCACCATGGTCTAGTCATGTGACAGAACAAGACGGTACCGTGACTCAACTGGCATAGTTTGTGTTGTTGTATTCACATTCATATTCAGATGCGTGTTGCTTTCTGTGCAATTTACCCAGCATGAAATGCGTATACTGTCCCGACTCCATATTCTTTGTAACTATGGACGCTGTATTAGTTGACGCTATTGTCTGTACAGGTAGGAATTTCTTAAGGAAAAAGTTCCCATCTGCACGTGCAACTGGTCATTTATCAACCCGCATTGAGGTGTAAGCATGCATGACCTATTCACAGAATTTCACTCGACAAGGAGTATTTCTAAGTGTATCACGTTCCATGAGAAAATACTAGAAAGCTGTTGTGTAATTTGACAATAATGTGCTTGGAATTTGTTGCTATCAATGACAACAACAACATTCAGTCAAATTGTTATCAGGAATTGTTGCTGCAACAGCTTTCAGTCTATATATACTAAAATAATCATCATAATTTCAATTGACACTTCCTGCAGATTTGAAGAGCAATTTAACTGTATGTTGTTGATTACTAAGGCAACATTGTCAAATTGTTAACCATACAATCAACTGTCTTTGAATATCGTTAGTTTACTATGTATGTCAAGTGAGCATATGCCATATACAGTCTTGCCAAGAATGAAAGAAATTTAGCACAAGATGTGTGTACGTTTCATTGGCAAGTTGTGAATTTGTTAGAAATGCATTGCTCGAACAGAAATGTGCACATGCTGGATTTGTTTAATATATCGATGTAGAAGCGAATGCGTATTTAGACATATACTCAATTTCCGTAGACAGCAAAATCCAACCGATTGCATCGATAACAATTTGACAAAATTATGGTAATTGAGCAGCAAACAGCTTACAGTCAAGCTGGTCTTCAAATTCACAACAATTTTCAATTGGAAGGTATGATGAATATTTTAAAATAGTTAAACTGAAACCAGTACAGCAACAATTTCCATTCAAATTTGTATCACAATCTACAATAAGCAACAACCGCATTGCCTACTAATTATGTTGACAATAATTTAACTGAATGTTGTCAATGTATTATTGACAGCAACAATTAAGTTGTCAAACCCACTGTCATGAATACGTCCAACTTGCTTTTACCTAATGAACTGGCTGACAAATGAACAGTCGCACGTTCACGTGGACATTTTCTTTGAACTATCACTACCTGCATAGTTGCAAGAATATGGAATAAGGGCATTGCAAATTGGTTAACTTGCACAGAAATCAACAGACATGTAATACCTCGTCCAAAGGGTTCTCTATATAATGGGACCAGAACTTTAATACAATATTTTGATTTTATCTTGAATACCTAATGTATTTCCAGGATTTTGACAGCAAACGTAGCCATTAATAGGACATGGATACTCGACAGTGAGACGAGTGCATGTGGAGACAGTCGGATTGATACATATACGGTCAGTTGTAGCTTCACAGGTTTCTGAAGAAAATACATAAACACTGAACATTAGTTTATTAGAAGGAATTCGTATTTATGAGCTCGAGTGTATACTGTTTGTTGGCTCCCTTAGTTTAGATTATTAATATTCTTCATGCATGTACTTTAACATGGCAAAGCAAATACCCTCTACTCTGAATATAGTTATTTGTGTAAATCTTAAGGGACCAAGTAATTATTTACCTTGACAGCAAACCTGTCCCACAACATCACAAGAATAGTCAAAAACAATACTAGAGCAGGCCGTTCTAGTCGTGCATGTACGGCCAAGAGCTGTAGGATCAATACACGCACCTGTAAAACAGTTAATCAATGCCCACTAGTTTATTAGAGAACATTTATAGCTATGCGATCTACTGTATGCCCGCTGTGTGTAAACTAGTTCACATTTTAAACCCATGTATCCTCACATCACAAGTAATATGGAAACGAGATTGGGCGGTCGATGACACATCATCGCATATCTCTAACCTCACGCTTTGATCATTTGACTCCCCTGGGGTGGGGCCGAATGTATTTGTCCTCTTGCACTCTACGATCATATGAGTAACTCACATTCCCAATTTGGTTGAATTATGTCCAACGGTTTCTGAGCAATTTCCTGACGTTTTGACCCCCGCCGCACCCATCTGGATACTTTGGGAACACCACACAGCTGAAATCAGTCCTTTCTCTCTAACCAATATTTCTCTCTCATCCTCAGCCAGAGTCCTCAGCTCCCGTATATTCTTTTTGGTTCTCAATGTTTCCAGTCCTGTCTCCTTAAGATCTCTACGTAGGACGTTTAGCAAGTGTGTGCAGTGTCATCCTCTCCAGGTCTTGTGTTGGCTCCAGGTGCATGCTGTCTGGCCAGCGATGTTGATGATGGCACTATGGTGTCTGCGGTGGTAAGTATCACGCTTATCTAGTGCTGCCCTTAAAGCTTCCCAGCTCTTAAAATACACAGGTTTTGTCATACAAATATGTTTTCTGGCCAATGGGATGCTTGACCGGCGGGACTACAATTTCCAAAGAGAATGGCTGGCTATGTTCTCCGTGATGCAATGTGCAGCTATGTTAGAGGAGGAGGTGAAGATCATTGATTTGATAGAGAAACTGTATTTTCAACTATTTAAGTGAGTAGCACCCATAGCAACGGTCACAGCTACTGCAACAACGACGCCACGTACGAGGGGGACTATACAAGTTAAACAACAAAAAATGGCTGGCGTGTGGAAGACCCCAAATCAATGTTGGACAATAACACTGATAAGAAACTACCCGATATCCGTTCCTCTCAGAGAGGGGAGAATAGCGTGAGGTAAGTCAGCAAAGAAATTCGAACTGAAATTGATGACAACGCCTTAACTGAATGCAGAAATTGTAGGAATTTTGTTTCTAATGATGACTTAGAGTGCGAAATATGCCTTAGCTGGTATCACATCTCCCGCCACCCCCATCCCCATGTCAGAATGCATCACTGTCTGTCTACATCAGTCTTAGTGAAGTTGCGGCAAGCCGGTTTCATTGATATTTAGCCGTAGTTCAGTTAACCTGTTACATACAATCGGAAACGTTGCGCATGATCTAGATTAAAAGATAGACAATGTCAAGACAATCATTGAGGCAGATGACAACGCCATCAATACTAATTGGCTACAGCAATGAACAGTATCCAGGAACCACTTCAGAATAAAGAAGCAGGCACTGACAACTCTAGAACAGGATGCATTTGCTCCAATATCAGATTCAAGGGACAACGGGATCCACGAGCAAGTGGCCACAGAGGAGAAAAAGATAAAAATGGTAAACGATGGTATCAGTGAAATAGAAGATGAGAATACAGAAAACAGAACATTGTACTATTTAATGTTAAGGAGAGGGACGCCACAAATCCGGATAAAAGGAGAGACGACGATACCGACGAACTGCAGAGGAGCTCAATTTGAGCATAGTTACTGGATTTACCAGCCCAGCATGCCTAGGCAAAAAGACAATGAGAAGCGAAGACCACTACGGGCTTCAGTCAGCAGTATAGATTAAAAAAATGACATGACTTGCATAGAACGATAAGAATTCTACAAATTGAAGAAGGAGAGACTTCACCATATACAGGAGTCTGCACACATAGTCGAAAAGGTCAAATGGATAGTCACCAGAGATGTAAATATGCCATCAACCCCTATTGAGAATGTAAATAATTTCATTAAACATGTAAATACACCTAACAGCATGAACAGTTCTGGTCTGATTTGTATCGACGCCAATGCTGACTCAATCTTGAACAAGCGGAAAGAACTCGAAGTATTGATAGATGAATACACGTCTGATGTAGTAATTAGTATCACAGACGCTGCCCCAAAAACGTGAGAGATCCTATTTTAATATCAGAGCTAAACATTGATGGTCGTAACTTATTCACGAACCTAGATTCCAGTGGCACACGATGTATCTGTCTTTACTCTAGAGAATAGTTCAACTTTATGTAACACCAATGTATACCCTATCCATTGAGACTCTGCTCAGAGACGATGATAATATTCTGCTAGGGTGCATTTACTGCATCATAAATGAAAATGAAGCAATCAGAATCCAGGCACAGTCATATCATTATGCTAGGAGATTTCAATCATCTAGAAAACAACTGTAACAACTGCAGCTTCACATCTGGTACTATTCATCCTGCAAGCTTATTTCACGAATCAATGTGAAATTCATTCCTACACTAACATGTTACGCATAGAACTCACTACAAGAGGTATCAGGAAACCAACACAGCACTAAATCTAGTAATGACAAATCAAAATAATATGGTGGGAAAGATCACGTACCTATACCCTCTAGGAAAGAGTCACACCATGTGTCTCTTATTCGCATTGAATTGTTATGTACACGGTTAAGACACTGAAGTTGATATACGACAAATGTGGTTATGACAAGCTCCGAAATAATATTATGATTGAAACTGAATGGGACAACGAGCTGGAAGATTTGTATCGAGAAGAGACATGGGAAGTCATGAAGACCAAAATCCTGGATTCCGTTCAAGCTAAAAAGAAGTCCATGGTGACCACCACCCTTCAGACACATTTAGAGCAACGCACGATGAAGCAGACTACAGGGCATATGCTAAATGTCTTAATCAGTTGAAGTGGGAGGTACGAACGGTGAAACATGATTACGAGCTAGAGGTTGCCCAAAAGTCCAAAACTAACCCGAAGGCATTCTATAGCAATGTAAACTACAACTTCTGGAATTGTGGCTCTGGAACGTGACGATGAATCGATAACTAGATCAGATACAGAGAAGGCAGAGGAACTGAATACATATTTTTCCAGTGTATTCTCCCGCGAAGATACAACATGCATTCCTCACCTGCCCGACACCACCTCGATAGGCCGCTTCGAAGAAGCCATTATTACAGAAGGGAATGCTATCAGACGCCTAGACAAGGCCCGGATGGATTGCATCCTCGAGTTCCAAAAGAGATCGGCAAAATCATAGGTAAGCCATTAGCCAGGCTGTTCAACAGATGACTTAGCGAAAAGACACTACCACACGACTGGAAGATTGGACAGATAACATCAATATTAAAAATGGGGAAGCAATTAGCAGTCTGCAATTATAACCCTGTTAGTTTAGCATCCGTCATCTGCAAAATTATAGAATTATTCAGAAAATTATGGAATTATTCATCAGAGACGCACTTATGCACCATATGTCTGACTTTATTACCGAGTGTCAGCACAGCTTTCTAAACGTGCACACTTGTTCAACACACTTGTTGGACACTCTCAACTTCTTTACTCAAGCTGTAGATAATGGCGAGGCAGTGGATGCTATCTACCTCGACTTTGCAAGGGCATTCTACATTGAAACTCCCGAAAGTATTGATTAACAAACGCATACACTATGACGTCGGTGGTGAAGCATTGGGGGTGTATAGCAGACTCAACAACACAAGACACAGCGCAACAGTTAATGGCCCCAGCTGGCCACTAGTGCTTAGTGGGATACCACACGGAAGCGTTTTGGAGGCAGTACTGTTCGTTTATTTTGTTAACATGATGTCACAAGTTTCCCAAAGCTTGGATCAAGATGTTAGCCAGCGATACTAAGTTACTTTCACGAGTCGTTAGACCTGAAGACCACGACTAGCTCCAATCAGACCTCAAAAGCTTATGAGAATGTGCAGATACCTGACAAATGCGATTTACTGTGTCTTAATGCAAATTAATGCATTTTGTTAGATAAGATATGAAGTCGCTGTATACGACTGTTGGCAATAGTATACAATTCAGACATGTGGAGACAGCACTCAACAAAGCCCACAAGATCCTCGGTATGATACGAATATCATTTTTCTGCCTGGAGAACAACACGCTTGTGCTGCTGTACAAAATCCCAGTGAGACCACATCTAGAATATGGAAATACTAATATGGTCGCCTTTGTACAAAAATTGTATCTGCCTACTCGAAAATGTCCAGTGTCTAGCAACGAAACTGATAGCAAGTCCGGAATTAATAACATGCCATATGAAACCCGCCTGAAGCCACTAAATCTGTCAAGTTTGATATACCCGAGCTTGCGCGGCGACCTAATTGAGATATACAAGTACGTTCATGGCATTTATGATGTAAACCGTGGGAATATGTCGCCATCCAATGACGTACATCACACGAGAGGCCACAGCTACAAACCACGAAAATAATACTTTAAATGCAACAAAACGGAAGAGATGCTTCAGTATTCGTGTGATAAATTACTGGAATGGTCTACCTGAGTCAGTTGCCACGGCTCCTATGCTTAACACCTTCAAGGGAAGTTATGCAAAGATAATATGTTGAAAGCTGACTTTCCCATTGAGCTCGTCCGCACCCACCCATATGTACAACTGGTACACGAAGAATCGCATGTAGCCATGGAAGAACACAATGAAGATCTGCTGGATGGCTGTCTAGCCCAATTAGTTGAAACGAACTATGTAACTATTATAACTATGACCATACCAGTGAGTCGGATTCTGATTTTCTCCAGTTCCTCCCTGTTGAGCAACGAGCCGCTTTTGTAGTAGACTTCGTCTGTCGCTGGTAGGTGTACACAGAAGACGCATTTAAGTTGTAAATGTGGAGGTGAGATGGGGCTGGATGGTGTGCGGGATACATGAAAGAGGCGGTAAATGTTTGGACATCAATGACTGCAGTATTATATGTATGATATAGCAATTAAAAAGCAATTCTCATTTTTCTCACATCCATTGCCATAATCCAGATACATAACGTTATGGCTGTGTCAACTCCTGATGTTTTCTTATGCATGACGATATGGTTAAATCATTAAACTTGTACCAATATCTACGCCATCACTTGTATTTGCCTAGTATCTCGCTTGATTTATAAACTGTCTTGGTAAATCTTGTGGTTTTCCGGAAAGTTTGCAACCCTTATGAGCACATCCACACAGATTTAATGAAGGTATCCGATCTGTCAAATATATGGCGTTATACACAATTACACCATATGTAGGATAACGTCACAATACAGAGTGACGTATTTACCTCCGTCATCAACATTGAAAAGTCCGCCAAGTCTACAAATTGTATGGCTTTACTATTTAATAAACAGTCTGTTGAATGTTTAGAAACTAATTTGACTGGGCGTTGTTGCTGTTATATGCAGCAACACCACCCGGTCAAATTAGTTTCAAAATATGGAACAGCTTACATGTATAGCTACCTTGAAATTGTGATTCTGGGAATTCAGGATTCAAAGCATATAAATTGATGGCAACACGCGGGAAAAAGTGGGCGGGGATTTGCTATAAATGGATGGAGCGTATGTGGAAATGGCCCCCTCTATTGAAATACATGGTGTACTGGTTGATTCATGTATACTGGAGCTATGTGTCTCCGCATTGACTCCTCGTTATTCTGCCTTTTATCATCTAGGTTTGCTGTAGTATTTTATCATTTAGTATAGTGGATAATGGATGAATCCAGTTTTAACTATGCCCCACCGATCTCTCGCTAAGCTCCATCCCCGCTGTGCCCATGTTGGGATCAATCCTTGCACTCCATGAATCTCAATTTCCAGAATACTATACAGGTAAGCTGTTGAATATTTTGAAATTGATTTGACTGGGTGCTGTTGGCGACCTATGCCAGAAACAGCTCGCGGTCAAATTAGTTTCAAACTATTCAACAGCATGTTTATTAAATAGCAAAGACATACAATTCGTACAACTTGACGGACTATTAGCGTTTACGACGAACTTCCGTCATTCATTGCGTAATTGATTATTACGTCAGTCTGAATGTGACGTTGTTGATTATGACGTCATATGATTGATCGATAAACTGGATTCATCCATTTCATTGGAATGTCGAAATGTTTGTATGCAAGATATGCGCAATCCTACACTTACTGCAATGTGATTTTTAAAATGGTAACTGTCCACAGCCTCGTATATTAGCAAGTGACATGCATGTATTTTTCTCCAAAATATGTGTGCACATCTGTCTCTATCATGCTTCTCAGTCAGAATTCTGTCCTCTAGAAGTACATACCTACAGAATACGGGCAGCATATTGATCCAGTACACTGACCAACACATACAGCATTAGTGCTTGGTAGCTCAGTAAGTGTGTGTTGAAGAACCGTACGAAGGAACGCATACACTGCGGTACAATCTGTGTCAGCAGGCCGCGCACACCCAAACTTCACCGTCTGAGCTGAAAAGATTGAAACGAAAATCTAATGTTTTAATGTGAAACAATTTGCGCACGAGCACCCAACATAACGTTTGGATTAGCAGCATATTTTAGCCAGTATCATCTTGACAGAGCTTATGTGTGAGACTAAGATGATGATATTCCCTGGATATGTCTGTTGAGCATGAAAGCAGGTATGAAAATATATCCATCACATACTAAAATTTAAAATGGCTCGATACGAGAACTATCTGTATGCATAAGGAATGCAAACTGCGTAAATGCTAGGATCAAGTTCAACTCCTAACCATAGTAGTCAACAATAGTCAGCCGAGCACCCGAGCTTGGTTCAGATGTTTAGTGCGATATTTGCGTAAATTTCAAAATTGCGGACACTTGTCGCTTGCCATGAATAAATGCATATAAAAGTCTAAATATTTCATTAAATAACTTAGATTCGATGAAATTATGCTTTCCCATTGTATGCCAATATTCCAAAACCCCTATTCCTTCCCACTTTATGTCATATGGACGCTTTTTGACGTCTTAGCGGACAAAAATAACCCATTTTCGTAGGCCATCAAACCAGATGGCAGAAAGGGTTAATGGAGACTGGTACCTGGCTCCAACTTTCCCCAAAAGTAATTCAATGGGGAATAGGGAACCAACGAACTGCAGTGAACTATTTAGCGGTCGGCTTGGTATAGCGACTGCGCATATTAAGTAAACCATGAAACTGTCTATAGTTAGCAAACAGGATAATACAAATTGTGAGCAGACAATCCCCTGTCCACGACACCCTACCTCCACACATATGGACGTTTTGTCCCCTGTTACAAATCATAAATCATAACCATGTAGTAATATTTATTATTAACTCTTGTATGTATACTTACATGTTGAAGATTTTCGGTCTCCGATTACACAGGATTAAGACGACCACTACGACTACGGAAAGACTTATGATGGTTAATAGATTGCTGCGACAATCTATCTTTCCGACGCTGTAGCGGTGCTTATTGCTGGCTCGCCTCTTCCGATTTTGTGAAGATATTTTGTTAGCAATACGGGCCTATCTGATTTATCAGAATTATTCAGGTAAGGCACGATGATGTTTCGTGCTCCTGGAGTAAAATACAACTTCGACTCACTACTTATATTATGATGACTATTTATTACTAATATACTTATAACAATTTCGACTTTTGCTGCCGAATATAAAAGGCTAAACTGTATATATTTTAAGAATAATTTACACGATTTCTAGCAACTGCTATTCTAAACTACTGCTTCTATTTCGCTGCGAACTCACAGAGGTAGACGGATACCTACTCGAATCACTGATGGTAAAAGATTCCTCATAATAGACAAAGTGCCTATTATATACAATTTACATTTTCCTAACTTCTATACATATTACGATATATAGATCTATATATATCGTAATACATAGCTTCTGTTTCTTTCATCCTTCTAGGTAGCTATAACCACAGCTTGATTGGTCCACACACTCTTGTCCCCCAATCAACATCTGCTTATCTCTTCCTAGAAGTTCGTACCTATTTCTGTTGGTCGTTCTGACCAATCCCTGTTCGCCTATCTTTCGATTCCACTCTGAAACTTAGTTCTTTTTGTTTCTCTGCCACAGAGTTTGACTAGATGCTCATTGATTATGACGTCATCTCGGCCAATCAAACTCTGGGCTTCTCTTCTAGGGATTCACTATTAAACATGTTATAACTACGCTTCAAGCTGACAAAGCGGTTCCAGCTGGTTCTGATTTGATGCGATCTGTCAGCTAACTAACAACATTACGGAATGTGTTGTTGTTGCATGCCTCTCTTTGATAGACATATAGTTGATATACAATTTCGATTGTGTTATCAATTCCTACAGGACGCTACAATGCCTCTGTCCTGTCCCTTGCCTATTGTGGATAAGCCTGTAGGAAACGAACGTTAATAAGCACATGAGCTGTATGATCTCATTGCCAGCTGGTGTTGTTGTACTTGCTTAAGGGAGTCGGAATGCCGACCGTCAACAACTACATGTCAGTCTGTTTCCTATAATTCTCTCGATTCCCATTGATTCGTATCTATTCTTACCACTCTATTATTTACTAAACTAACGGCCTAAATGACTGCTGAATTTCATAAAATTGTATGCCGATCCCCCAGCAACAACTTTTATCTTCAACTATTGACAGACATCCCCAACTCAGAACCGCCGTTCCTATTTCAATCTATTCTAACTTCTAGCTTATTATGGTGAATATACTACTACAGTTTCAATCTGGTTCCTATTCTATTTCTGCGAAACCTATCCTCTTTCCGCGAAACTGTATCACTACTAGCACTGGTCAAAGTCAACCAGTGCATCCTACTGCTTCTCTAATTGCTACTGCTACTATTCCCTGGTATTTTCAAATATGAGAATTTCACTGAGGTCTTACTTGCAAATATAAGACGTCTACCGGGGTCATGACTTCCCATAAGACAATCCGATATCTACACATGCCCCACAACCGAAGTTAATTAACCATCTCTTAAGGCCTTAAGACATTGATAATTAACTCGTTGTGCACTATCAACAACCAAACCACGCTATACCAGGGTTACACGTAACTGACGTCCACAATCTAACGGAGTCCTCCGTTAACACTGCAATAGCGAAACTAAACTGATGATAGAACATATTACAATTATCAATACAATGCTAAACAATAAAACAAACTACAAACCCTAATCCTACAGTTAAATCATTACAGGTCATATCAACGGTCATAATGACATCCACAATACATGTTACTACAACTAATACATGGCACAATAATAAAGTTCGTGCTACAAAGATAAATCCTCGTACGATGTACGAATGTTAGGATTGTCAATTGCCACGTCCATCCAGTCGTCAGCCGTCGGGTCGATCTCAGTCCTGGCTACAGCATTAGGCGACGACCTGGCTGACATCCTCATAGGCTCCGGTAGGGCTGCAGGTCTCCGGGGTCCTAGAGGGCGAATAGTCCGTGGCGCACTTCTCTGGGCCGCATGTGGCTTGCATTTAATCCATATCCACATGCGTGAAATTATTCCACACTTCCATAATATCACCACCATTACGATCACTACGACGAAGGAGCCGGTCGAATACGACACAAACGACCGTACCCCCATGCCATCGACCATCGCTGGGTCGACCGCAGACAAGGGTGCTAGCTGCACGTACTTAGACTTCTGTAAATGGTCCCATTTTTGCATACTTAACTGCTCAACTATCTTTGATTGGTTTAGTACCCCGGCCACATCCAACCGTGGCATATCAATGGCCAGACTGACTCGAGTGTAAGTCCTACTATAAGACTGTACTGGCTCAAATCGCCAACCCTTGCCACTATAATCACATTCACTAGACATCAAAGCAAACACACCATTCTTCACTATACACCGGTCTGTCAGCCGTCCGCCGCAGTGTACCTCAACTGTTTCTCCGAACGTTTGCAAAACCACGCCCATTTTCTTATGGGCAAATACTTTACTAGACGTTTCGTTGGACTCCGTCAGTCTAATATTGCAGGTACTATCGGTGGTATTAGTGAGTAGACTCACTATGCACGGCACGTGGGTCTTATCGACCCTTAATTGCCCGTGACATACTCGGGGCTTACTCCCTTGGCACTCAGATGGCGTAAAATACCAACCCGTCTTAGTGTCAAGTCCAATACTGGTTCTAGCTATTAATACCTGCATATAGTAACCCTTCGTGATCAATGGTTCGGGCCATGCATGCAGCCCATACTCTATATACTGTCCTCCGTCGATTAAGGGTAATGTAGCTATATAATGCAGTCTTTCGTCGTCCCTCCACAGGGGATATGCTACTACGTTTCGGTAGTACCATTGGTATGGACGGATTAAACGGTTGCCTACTCTGACCTGCTTAGCCACTTCGGCCAGGTCCTTAGGGCTGAATAACTCCTCCGTCAATCTACCCAGCTCGAGTGAGGCCGTTTGCCTATGAAATTGGGCAGCAGCTTTCTGGTAACTCGTTACCACATCCTCGGCTGCATCGATGAGGTTTCCGAGACGTACTAATGCATACAGTTCCGCCTGACGCGTTGCCTGTACCCTGAACAGTCGGCTAACATTTCCGGTTAACTCTACCAAACTATCCGCTACATCGTTAATTCTATCCATATTGGCGTCTATTGCCTTAAAAGCAAGTTTCACGTGTGACGCCAACTTGCTAGAGAAATGGACCAGTCTGTTTACATTCCTCATCGCTTCCTTCACTACATTCCGGATCGCTTCTATGTCGCCGGATGTAGCAGTTCCGAATAAAGATGACGCTATGTCACCCACAAAATTAAATAGTCCCCGTTTCCTTCGCCTAAGATTACGCTTCTGCATTGTTTGTTGTGTACCTACGGCAATCTTCCTCATGCCATCACTTCGGCGTTGGAGTCCTATAATGTCGTTGGTGCTTAAAGAAGTCTTCAGACCGATATCCGCCACGAGCGCACGAATTTTTATCATTTGGTAAAGAAATTCGGTAGGCAAATATGGATGGTCTATGGACACCACTACTGTCCATTCCGCCCGTATTAATGATATTTCCTGGTGATCGGTTATCATAACACCATTTGGTAACTTATGAATACTAGACTTTCGGCAGACGCTATGTACTATACCTACTACCATCACTATCACACCCCACTGTAATGTATACATGATGCTAGATTTATGCTACGCTACTCGTACAGCGATGATGAAGGGATTAAAATTATCTCTGGCCACGTTGCCTTATAACTGCTTCGATACGACCGATGAAATCATCATATCGAGCACGGCCAAACGCGCCAATCCTGAGTCTCTTAGGGTCTGAGTAGACATCATGAGCGAGACTGCGCTTGCGCAGAAAGTAGGGATGAGCTGGAAGCGTTTCCATTGGCTCATTGGCAGGCTCGGGTACATCCCCCGAGGTATCCATCATTACAGTACGAGGAGTCACTTGGGTTTCCATTGGTGACTCATGGTTTCGAATCTGACTCGTACGAGGTTGATCTATATTTACATCAACCCCCTTACCACCCTTGCGCACCCTCGGCTCTTCATCAGAAGCTGGTCGCTTCCTACGAGCTCGCTTACTCGATGTCGCACCGGAGTCGTTTACCGGCAATGGTTTGGACTCGGGTACTATCACTCGAGGGTGATGGCTAGCTTTCGTACCTTTAGCAGGGTTACGAATAGGGCGTGGTCGGACCTTGTCCCAACACATTTCTGAGTCCACTACACGTATCTTGGATATATTAAGTACGCGCACTTTCCCAGATCTTTGATGTCGGACATGAGCCACGGGACCATTGATCTTGAAGATTTCGTACTCAGGGTCACTGCGAGAGGTCAATTTCATCCTCTCCTCAGCTTTTACGACCACCGAATCGCCCACCTTGAATTCACCAGCGTTTGCACGCTTGTTAATTTGTTCTCGGTGCACTTCCCGAGACTTAGCCGTTTCTCCACGAGCTCGCAGCAAGGCATTATTAAGACACGTAAGTCTTTCACCCAGATCCTGCGTGGCATCCAGTGGGACAGTTAACGGAAGCCTTGCACGACGACCATACGTCAGATAAAATGGCGTATATCCAGTCGTGGAGTGACGAGAGCTGCGGTATGCTGTTAAAGCCGCGCCCAGTTCGTCCTCCCATGCACGGGATTCATTATTCACACCTTTCTGGATTAGCTCCTTGAGCGTACGATTGAACCTCTCGGTTCGTCCATTCGTTTGCGGATGGTATGGACTCGATCTTCTATGATCGATACCGTGTTCCTTAAATCGTTCTTCCAGATTGTTTGAACAAAATTCTTTACCCTGATCCGTTATTAAGATTTCAGGGACACCATGACGAGCGACATACTCATTAAAGAACTTGTCTTCCACATTCTGAGATGTCTTGGCAGCAATTGGGTATGCTTCTGCCCATGCAGAACAGTGATCAATTATCGTCATGATGTACACATTACCTTTGCCTGACTCCAACAGTGGACCGATCAAATCCATACCAATTATCTGACTCGGATAATTAGCCATGGGCATCTCACTGTATTGGGGTCGTGTAGTGACGGGTCGGTTGACCTGGCACGTTGTACACGTTTCAAGCATACGAACCACATCTTTCCTTAAAGACGTCCACACAAAAGAATCCCTTACCATGCCGATGGTCTTCTTCAGACCTTGGTGACCGGCTCTCTCATGAGCCTTCCGGAGCACTTTCTCACGGAACAGGGCAGGTAATACGATTCTGGGGTACTCAGCGTCCAACGCTGAAGGTGTCATTAAGGAATACAAAATACCGTTTTTGACCATATACTCCTCCGGTGTGTTCTTGAACAACTCCGGGTATTCCTTGGTCTGTTCGGTACGTAATTCGTCGTAGGGTACGTCATACACCTCCAGAGGGACGTGTGGTAACACACCTTCGTCCACCTCGGGTATGACATAATCGCCCGTGTCTAACATGGCGACCTCCACAGGACGACGCAACCTGGACAACATGTCCGCTCGAATATTCTTCGATCCCTGGATGTACTCAATCTTACATCCGTACTCAGCAATCAGAACTGCCCAGCGCTGCACCTTCGTGTTCTTCACCTCACCCACAAACAAACTCTTGAGGGGTTTGTGGTCGGTGTACACGGTAAACTGCGCGCCAAATAGATATGGGCGGAGCTTCTTCAACGCATAGATCACAGCGTAAGCCTCCTTCTCTATTACGGGCCAATTAAGCTGACTATCTTTAAGAGTAGAGCTCACATACTGAATTACCCGCTCTATACCCTTATCATCGTCTTGTACCAGTATAGCACCAATAGCATAACTAGACGCGTCAGTGTATAATTTATAAGGGGCATTTAAATTCGGATATGTGAGAACCGTCTCACTACACAGCAAGTTCTGCAATTTCTTGAACGCTTGCTGTTCATCCTTACCCCACTCAAAACGTTTATACTTCTTGGTCAATTCTATCAGAGGCTTTGCAATTTCGGCGTAGCCTTGTACACACGATCGGTAATAACCCGTAGCTCCGAGAAAGCTTCTCACTTCACCCACATCTCGGGGTGGAGACATTTCTCTAATGACCTTGACCTTCTGAGCCTGAGGAGCTACACCTTGTGCTGAAATGTGATATCCTAACAAGTCTACTGACTTACTGGCGAAATCACATTTCTTCTTTTTCACTTGCAAATTATACTCTCGAATCTTGCGCATGACCTTACGCAAGTGTTGTGCATGTTCCGTTGGATTTCGTGAATATACGACTATATCGTCTACGAACACATGCACCCATTTTCCTACAAATTCCCGGAAAATGTCATTCATCGCCCTTTGAAATACGGCACCTGAGTTGCAAAAACCGAACGGCATACGAATCCATTCGTACAAACCTTCGCTGCAGACGAACGCCGTCTTCTCTATGTCTTGGCTGGCCATTGGTATCTGCCAATATCCAGACTTCAAGTCCATAGTAGAAAAGATCATTGCGCCTCGCATCGAATCAAAAATATCAGAGATATTCGGTAGCGGGTAACTGTCCTTACGGCATACCGAATTCAATTTCCTATAGTCAATACAAAACCGTGTGTCACCGTCCTTCTTAGGAACTAAAGTAATGGGCGACGCCCACGGGGATGACGATGGTCTTATGACGCCCGCGTCAAGCATTTCTTTTACCTGGTTCTTGACCACATATTGCTTGGTTAGCGGTAGACGGTAGGCCTTCTGCCTTATAGGATAAGCATCTCCTGTTGGTACCGTACATTTCACTTTGGGGACCAATCCTAAAGTGTTTGGACGAGCCGTATCAAAGATATCCGCAAAGTCATCTATAACTTTGTCGATATCCTTATATCCGGTCGTTTCCTTACAACTCGCATTCACATATCGCAATTGTTCTCTATAGGGATACCTAAAAGGATATACCTGACCAAACCATACTACTACTTTGGTCCGATAGTCAATCTTTGCATTTCCCAAGTGCAAAGCATCCGCTCCAATCAAACACTCATGCCTCATACTCGCCACTACCGTACTGGGAATAGGCCGGGCATTTTCAAATCTGATTTGCGTTTCGCCCAAAAGTTCTATTGGGGCACCATTTACTGCTAAAAGCGTTCTTGCTCGTTTTAGCGGCCTAGCATCTAGCATGCTATGCCAAATATCCTTACGAATTAAGGATGTGCTAGCACCCGTATCTACTAAAGCATGCAGGTACTCACCCTTATTCACCAGACCGTTTCTTTCTAATCTAAGACGGATCAGAAACCGTTCGGTCGGTGTCCTCACCAACGGTTTCCTCCGTCTCCATTTACCGGACTCCTCCGTCCGCTCACAACTTCCGCATACGAATTCCTTCTTCCAGACGAATCGCGTTCAGTACCATATCTTCCATACTCGTCAGTGTTCTCACTCGTCAGAATGAACCCGTCCCTGTCCTCGTATTCATCGGGGTCTCTCATTCGATTTGCTATGTCGCGCCGTACGTTGCGCGAACAGTCCCTCGGTGTGGTCTCTGGTCTCGCCTGCCTATCACCATTTCCGACTTCATCCACTTGCATGTCCAGGTCCCATTCTTCTAATCGGGGACGTTTGCTTGCCCTCTGGGGTAGTGGCTTGGCCATCCTTGGTGGACCGGCATTGGGACAATCGCGTAGGAAATGTCCATCTTTCCCACACCGGAAGCACGTAATTGTCTTGGGTCGGTTACTTCCTTCGGTAAACAACCCCCGAGTGCTAACACAGTCCCTTGCCATGTGGCCCTCTTTACCACAGGTAAAGCACGTTAGGGGCGGTCTTTGTCCCCTTTGTTGTGGCTTCTGCGCTCTCTTCTGCCACAGAGTTTGTCGTGGTGGTTGCGCAGGCTGGTTACACTCACTCTTATAGTGCCCTATTCGTCCACAATTATAACACGTTATGTGATTGGCATTTTTGTTCCCGGGTGTCTGTCGCGGTGCGTGTGGGGCGGCTCTCTGCACTGGTTGTGTTGGTCGCTTTGGTTTCACTTCTCTCTGATTTCGTTGTCGCGGTTTTTCACTGTCCACCTTCATCTCGCCAATTATACCACATAGTTTTTCGATCATCTTATTTTGCTGTGTGATTTGACGTTTCAACGAATTAACTACTTGCCATATGCTTTGTTCGTCTGCAGGCTCTAAAGCATCGATCTCCATTCTTTCTTCCGACCTCCCGTCTATTCTCATTGCTTTCAGGAGATCGTTGTAAGTCTCCTCTTCTTCCGCGATTTCTATTGCTCGTGCCAACGTTCCCGCCCTCTTGCGTACAATCCTTTTACTTAGTCCCTTGTCGTTTACTGCTTTCAAATATATACCGAGCACTGTTCTTCTGTTGTCCACATTCTCTATCGGGTACGCTCGGTTGGCTAATTCTCGATATCTTCTATTAAAGGTTATTATAGTTTCATTTCGTCTTTGCCTTACTCCTTCTAGGTCATACTTTATTCTCTCCTGCTCGTTGGATGACACGAAATTTGAAGTAATATAATCCCTCAACTCTTCAAACGTTACTTCATCCCTTATTTTCCCCACCAGGAACTCATCTACCGCTCGTGCCAGTTGACCACGGGCAGCCCTAGTGACTATGTAGGCGGGTACTCCCTCTAATAATCCCGCATTTGCTACCCACGCCCTTCTTGTGTCTTCCAAAAAGGCACGCACTTGTTCCGGTAATAAACCATCACAGGGTTGAATTCGCTGGATGGTTTCTCTAATCTCCTGTCGATGTACCCGGTCGTTCTCACGTCTATTACTGCTATCCACAATAGTAGTGGCCATTGCCGTCCCCATAGTCTGCATGGCTGCTACCGTTTCTGGTCGTAATTCAGTCCGTTGGGGTGTCTCCACTGGAGGTAGTCCCGGGTCGGCTGGTACGTTGGGTCTACGTGGAGACGCCATTTTATAGATGTCTATCGGTAGTACAGACACACTACTACTCGTTGAAGTCGGGGTTGTTCAGGGCAATTAATGTCAGTTGTTATTTTTATCAATGAATCGTCACTGTATTCTCTATGCTGAGTTACTTTGGCAGATTCGGATTGTTTCGCTAGTTCTACGAATACCTGTACACGGTCGGCAATGTCTTTCAGTACAATATTAGCTGGCCGATCTACTTGGGCCATTAGTACTTACAGTTTGCGTTTATTTTACTCCTATCCTGGCAGACGAAACCAATGAAGATTTTCGGTCTCCGATTACACAGGATTAAGACGACCACTACGACTACGGAAAGACTTATGATGGTTAATAGATTGCTGCGACAATCTATCTTTCCGACGCTGTAGCGGTGCTTATTGCTGGCTCGCCTCTTCCGATTTTGTGAAGATATTTTGTTAGCAATACGGGCCTATCTGATTTATCAGAATTATTCAGGTAAGGCACGATGATGTTTCGTGCTCCTGGAGTAAAATACAACTTCGACTCACTACTTATATTATGATGACTATTTATTACTAATATACTTATAACAATTTCGACTTTTGCTGCCGAATATAAAAGGCTAAACTGTATATATTTTAAGAATAATTTACACGATTTCTAGCAACTGCTATTCTAAACTACTGCTTCTATTTCGCTGCGAACTCACAGAGGTAGACGGATACCTACTCGAATCACTGATGGTAAAAGATTCCTCATAATAGACAAAGTGCCTATTATATACAATTTACATTTTCCTAACTTCTATACATATTACGATATATAGATCTATATATATCGTAATACATAGCTTCTGTTTCTTTCATCCTTCTAGGTAGCTATAACCACAGCTTGATTGGTCCACACACTCTTGTCCCCCAATCAACATCTGCTTATCTCTTCCTAGAAGTTCGTACCTATTTCTGTTGGTCGTTCTGACCAATCCCTGTTCGCCTATCTTTCGATTCCACTCTGAAACTTAGTTCTTTTTGTTTCTCTGCCACAGAGTTTGACTAGATGCTCATTGATTATGACGTCATCTCGGCCAATCAAACTCTGGGCTTCTCTTCTAGGGATTCACTATTAAACATGTTATAACTACGCTTCAAGCTGACAAAGCGGTTCCAGCTGGTTCTGATTTGATGCGATCTGTCAGCTAACTAACAACATTACGGAATGTGTTGTTGTTGCATGCCTCTCTTTGATAGACATATAGTTGATATACAATTTCGATTGTGTTATCAATTCCTACAGGACGCTACAATGCCTCTGTCCTGTCCCTTGCCTATTGTGGATAAGCCTGTAGGAAACGAACGTTAATAAGCACATGAGCTGTATGATCTCATTGCCAGCTGGTGTTGTTGTACTTGCTTAAGGGAGTCGGAATGCCGACCGTCAACAACTACATGTCAGTCTGTTTCCTATAATTCTCTCGATTCCCATTGATTCGTATCTATTCTTACCACTCTATTATTTACTAAACTAACGGCCTAAATGACTGCTGAATTTCATAAAATTGTATGCCGATCCCCCAGCAACAACTTTTATCTTCAACTATTGACAGACATCCCCAACTCAGAACCGCCGTTCCTATTTCAATCTATTCTAACTTCTAGCTTATTATGGTGAATATACTACTACAGTTTCAATCTGGTTCCTATTCTATTTCTGCGAAACCTATCCTCTTTCCGCGAAACTGTATCACTACTAGCACTGGTCAAAGTCAACCAGTGCATCCTACTGCTTCTCTAATTGCTACTGCTACTATTCCCTGGTATTTTCAAATATGAGAATTTCACTGAGGTCTTACTTGCAAATATAAGACGTCTACCGGGGTCATGACTTCCCATAAGACAATCCGATATCTACAATGTGTGCTTTATTATTATTATTATTATTATTATTATTATTATTATTATTATTTTTATTATTTATGTATGTGCTGCTGCTTATGTAAAGGTGTCCACCACTAAATAGACACCGCCTTTTGTGGACAACCTGTTTTCAGCAGCCAACACCATAAGATAGTGTGAATAAAGAACACTTGAACTTGAATTATTTAACCCACAATAGGAGTGGATCGACATGCTATCAGCATAGGAATACTTAATGTAGTGTCTAATTGTCCACCGTCATAACAGTAGTAAGAAGAGAAGATAGACGGTGCCATTTTACATTAAATAATGACTCATTTAAGTAGAGGGTGCTAAATAGAAGGGTCAAAGGTCAAATGCCTATATATGGACAGTTTTGCAATCATTGTGACAAAGGTGTCTCAGAGGGTCCAAAATAAGAATTCGGAATATCTGCCCCAATTACTAAGTTAGACAACCAAGTTAATTATTGGGGGGGGGGGGGGGGTGCGTGCGTGCGTGCGTGCGTGCGGCGTGGGTGTGTGTTAAACTAGACGATAACAAATTCTCCGGTTTCTAAAATATCACTTTTGCAAGTTGGAAAGGCATAGAATTTCCTTTTGGCTCAATATCTTTTTAAAATTTAATAAAAGTAAACAAATAAGAGAAATGCAGACTAGTTTTCATTTATGCACATTGGATGATTGCTTAGTTCAAAATTTAATGAAAACGGCTTCAAAATAGTACTAACTCCGTTGAAATGATACATTGTAGTAATCAATTGGTCCAAATTTGCACCGCTCTCTGATGAAAATATTCTTAGGATAATCTGCACATGGGTTCAATAAGTTAAAGACTCCACTTTACTGACTTAACTCGATATAATGCAACAAACTATGTACCATAGTTACTTTATGCTCAAATACAATATTGCTGCCTAAATTCCTGTCAAAATTTCAGAGACCGACAAATGACGAAGAAGCCATTTTTTGACAATATTTTAAGGTGAAGTTCTATCGACCAGATCTATGTTGTGTTTAAAGGAAATCAATAAATATGTCGAATTGTAGCGTATTCAAATTTTATATCTGTGTAATCACTGTAATGGCATCAGGATGCACACAATGGACATTTCCCTTTTTAGCTATGCCCCACCCATCTCTAGCTACGCCCCACCCATCTCTAGCTACGCCCCACCCATCTCTAGCTACTCTCCACCCACAGCTCGATCAATCTCTGAACACCCTGACTATCAATTTTCAGAAAACTATACAGGTAAGCTGTTGACTATTTTGAAACTAATTTGACTGGGTGCTGTTGCTGCCTATGGCAGCATGTTTATTAAATAGTAGAGACATACAATTCTTACAACGCGTCAGACTATTAAAAGTTAAAGTCGGGCCTAATAAAATCATTTATGATGTAATGATTATGACGTCATCCTGCACGCTGCGATATATCCCTTCCACCATGAGTGTTCTTGCGGGAGTCTTGTTTGCGGAAAACAGCCTGCAGGAACCGACCTGCGGGAACTTTCCAGCTTCCGGAGAGTGCATCATCTCACGTCGACTATGGATTGACGCATCAATTTCAGTAACGCGGTAGCCTAACTTAGGAATGCCTACCAAGTATTCAAGTAACTATACTCCACAGTTTAATTATTTCTCTATATAGGTCTTGTTAATTGTATTGTATCCGCAAAAATGGTCCCGATGACTAAAAGGAACCGTAACGGTCTTAGGACCGATAGTTATAATTTCTGTATTTGTTGATAATTATTCTCATTTTCCTCAATGTGTTGCTAACCGCACTATAGTAGCTTCGTTAACCTGTACTGATATATATATATATATATATATATATATATATATATATATATATATATATATATATATATATATATATATATATATCTTAATCATTTGACACCGTATTATTTGTTCTGGTTAGATTATGTATATATATATGGCCAGTGGCCATTCGTTCATATGTTTTGTTTATTCATAGAAAATATAGGAATGCAGTGCACGTAGGGAACACTATACAGTAACATTTTTTTTGCAACACTTTCTCCCGCCACTAACAATTTTTCGCTGAGGTCGCTGTCCGTGCTATAACTCTAATTAGCCCGGCATGCTACCGACTAAACCTTTTCTATTCAGATCAATAGGATAGGTTCAGGATGATTAGAGACACTTTCTTCATTACATACTGTGTAATATATTCTTCTCTTCCGGTAGTGCGATAATCTAGCCCCGCACTCCGGTAAGACTCATAAGTAAGATTTTGTCTCTCTTCGTGTTCCACACAGCCTCGTGGCTTCTTAATTGTTTGGATGTCCCCGTCCGCACCATGGGCTGATCCGACTCTGGGAAACGGTTGGGGTTTCCGAGCGGTGATGGCCAGGGTGCGGTATCACACACACTCCCGTGTATCTTTGGATACTTAGTAGTTAGCACGTTAAGCCAATGTAGGAAAGCACTGCAAATACATGTATTAATTATTATTTTATTTACTGACAATCATCCCACACCGCAGTGCAAAACTGGCAACTTGTATATAAACCTAATGACAGGTAAAACGGTTAGTTCCATAGGACCCGGTGACGGGCGAGATACGCATTCCCACCGAATTCCGTTAAAATGTCTGGGCATGATATTTAGATCTGCCACGCCCTTGCGGGAAGGACATTTACGGTGGGTATTCATCGCTCTTACCCCCACCATAACGATAAGAGAAATGGTCTAATACTGCTTTCGTGAAATGTAACCCATGTCCTGTAATGTTTTATGTGGTTACGGGGCGGATGTCCGGATTCTCATCCAGTTCAGAGATCCTGCTACATAACATGTATGAGCGCTGTCTCTAGTAATTGGTGTCTTGGGGCATCTGTTCTCCGCGACAGCCATGTCTATTAGCTAGGTAGATATCAGCCAGTTGCGGCCTAAAATAATTCTTGTTCTGAAAACAACTAAAAGGAATTAAGCAAAGCAGAAGGCCCGCAGAAATAAAGCGGCAACTACTAATACAGCACACCACGAATTACATAAGACAGTAACAAGGGAATCCAGCATTTTTGATGAAATATTAGCCTACTATTCTTCTCCAGCTTTAAGCAGTGGCGACACCTTCCCGAGACGGAGGCCCGCGTGAGGCACTTGATTCAGCGATGACGGTCCACGCCAGGATAATACTCTACACCCAAAACTTGCACTAGGAGTAGTGCCCGCGTGAGGCACATCTCTTTTCTACCGAGATAACCTTCTTCCTTTCAGCTTAGAGGTATAATAACTTATATTAAGTTAAATAGTTACGTCTCGTGTACGGGAGCCTCCCTTGCTGGGATACCTCTGCGGACCTACGAGTCTGTGTGGTACCTACGGGAGCCCCATGTTTTAAAGTTCATCTACCTGTCTCTATGTCTCGTATTTTCGTTTGCTCTTACTGTAGTGTTATCTGGCATATTTATAATTGTTTAGGTAAACTCATTGTATAGACTTATATTTTTAGGTCACCAAATCAAATCTTGTAAGTCCATAGATCACGAAATTGCTATGGACAGGCATACTGGTGACATAAACTCGTGGGATGAGACAGTTGTGTTCAATGTTCGCGACGATGGTCGCACGGCCCCACCGGAACGATTGAGTTCCACCGGCCTTAGGAGCCGGTTTTTGTTTCCTGCAGGGCAGTCTCGTACAAGGTCCGTCACCCTGAGACCGGATGCTAACCAGCGTCATCACTCGTCGTGCACTTGTGGCGCGGCGAGTTGACATAATACACCGGAACAGCCCGACACTACCTGGCGAGCTACAATTCACATCTCTCAAGAACTTTTGTTCTTCTTTCTAGAATTTAAGAAACCTGGGCACAGTCTGATTACACATTAAGATTTCGGTTCCAACCCACACTATTGCATAAATAACGACATCTGCAAATTGCATGGCCTCAGTACTAACCACCGCACTCGTACATTAGACTCTTTTGAAGGTCTAGTTTTGTGACATTTGATGGTACTTAACATGGGCATCGCATCGACGTGCCATTGGATCACTCACGCACGCTCTGGGCTTGAATGGTGCATGGATCACTGGGAGATGGTATCCCCACGTGGCAGCAGATGGTGGTAGGAACTGTCTCGTAGAGGAGATGCAGCAACTTTCCAGGATGATGGGGATCTGCTGGAACAGATTACCTTAGAGGAGTGGGAGATAAAAAGGATGCCATGTGGAATGGCCAGTAGGGAAACAATTGCCATAACCTACCAGTAATTCACTGGTTCTCTCGTAACAGTGATGCCACCTCGCGGAATGGCACTTAAAAAATCAGCTTCACCTAGTTTTCCTAAGCAGATGTCGAGTAGGACACACGCGCACACACGTGGTGATAAACCAAAACCCAGGAGTGGGGAATGTTTTATAATAGCGGAGCGACACAACCAGTATCAGAGTTAAAATCACCCCATGTTCACTACAATGCGTATTAGTAGCGGGAAGCGCTCTAAACAAACTTAACACACATGCTTTCTGTGATTCGCAGCACAATACGTATTATTAGCTGGTAGGGATTGACTGCTTTAGAGAAACAGAGCACATCCGACATTCTGTGGGTATGGCGTGCCTACTTTAGACAATTTTAAAACATCCGAATTTCTATGAGTTACACTAATTCCTAGGTGTCATAAGTATTATAATGTATGAGAGAATCGTGATGGCATAATCAGAAAAATCATGAACAATTCAAAATGAATACATTGGCAATTTGTACAGTCCATAAGTCCTTCATTCTTCAATTCTTACCTGTTATGTGTCGTCCAGTAGCAAGGATGACAAACAATATGGTAAGCCACGTTCTCATGTTTCTTGTGAAGGTATCATGCAATTACTGTTTTAGATATCTTCAGATATAATAGGTATTACAAATACTTTTTTTTAATTTATATTACTGACGACGATGTATGTTTCTTATTGCTCTCGAAGATGTAACCGTGCATTATTCTGGTAGAATAATAAGCTATGCAGGGCATTAAAAATCCATTCTTATGACGGTTTGAGAGTTTTGTTTGTTCACCTGTTGGTTGGTCATGTGTGTGTATTTGTCATCTAATTAACGGGTTCAGAAAGAGGATAGGTGACCGACACCTAAAATCTATGGGTAGTGTTACATCTGGTCTTGTTAGATTGTTTGCTTTTCGCTCAGAAATACATGAATTGATTTTTGTGTAGCTTTTGTCGATAGAGGGAAATAAAATCTTTACATTTATACATATTCATGTTTACAGGGATCGATTAATTTTTAATTAATAGGATTGTGTTATAGATACGGCAATCTAAATCAACGTTTCTAAGTTTCAAATGACGTATTAACAGTCCAGTAAATTGTAGGTAAATAAACTATAGACCTGCATTTTGGTATTGTAAACAATCAATGAAGTTAAGTTAAGCAACAAACATAAATAATCGCCATTACCATGTATGGGATCCGACCATATTATTTACACGTCATAATTAAGTATGACGTCTTCAAGTTCGACTTATATTGCTATACGATCTGCTCATGTCGGTACAACTAAATTCGTTCCATTCTGTGCAATTTCATAGCGTTCATAGCATTCATAATGACTCTTATAATAATACGATATCACGAGTAAGCGAGATCATAGAATAGACCAAGTAAGTATCAGTAATCTATAACATACTATCAACTTCTCCCATTTTCGTCACTCAAGTAGACCATATATATTCATCCCGCCTTCTTACTCAATCTCGCCCACGTACTCGCCCGCGTACTCTCGACAACCTGTTCAACCTGCATTATTGATGAGCAGGTTTGATAAGGATTCCGAATCGATCGCTTAGAGCAATTTGTATAACTGATTATTATAGAATATTAGGTTTAAATTTCAGGCCCACCTTTATTTTCAATCAATTTTATGAATTTTAATTACGCTCAATTTTACACATGGAAGCGCTGTAGTGAACATGAGTGGAGGGCTCAATAAAGGCAGGCTGTCGCCTCACCACAACAACACAGCCCTGCCCCAATCCCACACTCCACCTAAAGATTGGGGGAATGCAATTTGGGGCAATAGGTTTTGCTATGTTTTATGTATTATGCTCAAACCCAATCGACAATCTCAATTCGTAAATTCGTGTTCGACATAATTAATGCTATTTTATCACTTAGAAAGCAGGAAATACCCCAGAGTATCTGGTCTTCAGATTTTTTTGTCTATGGACCCGGCGAACTTAGAACCATAGGTGAGAACACGCTAGTACTTTTAAGCACCTATATAATGCTATGCACACCTGTAGATAACGTACCTGGAGAGACGTTCAGTCCCGGACCTGGCAAGGTTCAATTCCAGCTAACGTCTGACGTCATCGCCTCTATTGCTCTACGATCACGTCACTCGGCAATCATCGGGTAGGTCCGTATATGCGCTGATGATCATGTGTTGTGGGCATGCACCATACACGTCCCAGTTATTTGCTAACTAGCTCAAGAATGCACTTTAACCCATCTTGTGTCAACAGCGCATCAAAGCGCTCAAAATACTACTTGACATATCAATTAAACATTTTAATGGTCAATATTTTAATTTTAGAAGACTATTTTTGTAAATTTAAACTAGATTTTATTTTCGCCGGCTTGACCATTAGAGGGGTAATAGTAAGGAAAAATAAGTTTTTACTTCGCCAGTGTCTATCCACAGGCCGAGAGACGTGTATTTAAAAATGTGTACCAGTGGAATGACTGGCTTGGTAATTAGCCAGTCATTCTAGTGGTAAACATTCAAAATACTCTTCTCTAAGCCTTCCAAATAGCCACTACAAAGTTGGTTTTGGTCAGTTAAAAGGTTAAATTGACACAAGAGGGGTTAAAGATATTAGATGGTACAAGAAAACATATTGAGATACAACACGACAATGATCAAAGCTCAGCTCGGGAGCCAGGGACCAGGTGGTAAATGCCATATAGCAGGAAAGTGGGTTGTAACTTTCAGATTAATGTGCCGCTAGGACCTATGTGGTCGAGCATCAGGAGACAGTTGTCAAATAATAGTTAGTTAGAAATTTAAAGAGAACGGTGTGCAACATCCTTCAAGGACCCATATAGCCATGACACACGAGTTAGTTGCACACAAAACGAACTATCTGAAAACAAACTGAGGAGACGCAACACAAGGTAAGTTACGCCTTTAATGGCTAAATTTGGCCCAGAAAAAACAATTTATTTGCTTATCGAATTTCCATTGGCAGGCCAGAAGAATACTATTTCTGAAGATTTACAACTTTCAGTTCTGTGCTAAGTTTTCAAAAATGGTATTCTCTTGGAGATTTCCCAAGACCAGATGGTTTTGGCCGGCTTCGTCATGAAAGGATTACGCTTTAGACATGAATCATGCTAGATAAACATGCGGAAGCTATACAGTAGCATTGGGTATTTAGAATGAAATCAGTGAAGTACACAAACTAATGGGAGCATATATTAATAACTTATAATACACCTGTTATATACAATACTCTAGTCAAGGATATTAATAGGGACGAGCCTGTTAAAAGTGATACCAGGAAAATTTTTAGCTATGCCCCGCCCATCACTAGCTGAGCTCCACCCACAGCTTGCCATGTTGCGATTGATCGATCACCAAATGCCCTAGTATCAATTTCCTAAAAAAACTATACAGGGAAGCTGTTGAATACTTTGTAACTAATTTGACTGGGTGCTGTTGCTGCCTATGGAAGCAACAGCGCCCAGTCAAATTAGTTGCAAAATATTCAACATAATATTTATTAAATAGTAAAAGCAAACAATTTGTACAACAACGCATAGACCATCTTCAAATATGCGTTCGTGACGTTCTTATCGACGTCATTCATGACGTCATTCATTATGATGTCATTGTACACATCACGCAGTTCATTATGACGTCATATGATGGGTGGGTACTCTGGAAAGGTGAATTCTAAAGCCAAGATAAAACTATAAATGCGTATACACATATCCCTGTTATAATTTTCCGTAAGCCAGTTATAATTTAACAAGTTCACTGAATACATACAGACCATACTCCGTCTAGGGAGCCAGTGTAGGCAAACCACAAGCCTGCCATGCAGGTGCTACGCGGAGCAAGGCATATTACTGTACAAACAGATGAGTATTTATGTGGACTACGTACAACGATACTATGCATAGTCAAGCGTGACACATTTACCAATTATAAGTTTTAAATTGGCACCAGACCTGAATTACATAATACAAATAACATATAACCCAATGCCAACGAAGTTCTAGCAATGTGTACGAATATGAAAATAATGGATCACTAACATGCGCAAGAAGTTTTTGGTATTCGTAGCAACACCACTGGTTATGTTTTTAGGTGATTTTGTTGTATGGAATTTTGAATTTACACACAGGCGGACTGATCCCTCCAACGCCCGGCTTCGCACTTTTGGTGCTCATCAGGTAGAGGCAGGATTCGAACCCACCACGTTTGGTGTATGAGTCTACCTTGTCACCACATGGCCGTTGGTATATGTCGCATTGTGTATAAGTGGCTATAATCAGCTATTACCTGAAGATTTACTCTCAGTAAAAAAGGTTTATTATTATTATTATTATTATTATTAATCTGTGATTTATCGCAGAGTATTGTTTTCTTTCAGGATCTTTATTCTTATTATTATTCTCAAAGATTTTCGCGACCTATCTCCTCCTACAGTTTTGATTTGATCAATTTTAAACCTGGTCAACTTTTAGTACCCTTTGGGCTCTAATTTGCAATTTTGTGGCATCATTATAATTCTTACTTCTTTGATTCTCAGAGGGTTGTAATTTTCAATATACCCAGATACTACATGGTACTATTGTTTACAAATATAAAATTGTTAGTGAACATATTAACACTTCTGTTATTGATAATCTGCTCACTGACAAATATTTCCGTGATTTACCGATAGATTACGGACTTATGGGCGGGTTGTTTGACCATTTCATGCAGATGATCCTGAGGGAAATTTCCTCTCAGATGCCATTTAACTCCGATATCACAATCAGTTCATGAGATACCCTGTTTTTTTGTAACGTAGACAAATGTTTCCATAGGGAATGTATTGGAAATTGATTTGATGATAAATGACAGTTTTAGAACTATCACCTCTAAACTTGATACACTTCTAGTCCGCCCCTGGGGATGTATAGGGCCTCTAGAAAAAGTGGAGCTGAGGTATGGTTTCCGAAAAATCCCCCTTTCCTTGCACAAAAAAGCCTATAAGAACTGTATTGGAGTGATATTCGGACCGCAACTTCTCCCAGAGTTTCTAGCAGACTTTTAGGATCTCTTAACGCACATGTGACTCCTAAATTTGTTTCTGGTCCATTGAGTACTGTTTGAGAGTTCTATCAGAAACATAATTCCACAGGAAATCTATTGTAAATTGATTTGCTGATAAATGGTGTATTCTTTGGTCTATCACCTCCAACCTTGAGACACTTTCAGGGCCTGGGCTGCTCTTACTTTTATCTTGGATTCGGTAAATAGTTTCTAAAAATATAGGCATTTCGGTGCCCAAAAAGTCTTATTTAGGAAATACATGAGAGTGATATTCTGATAGCGACTCCACTTAGAGTCTTTGCAGATCATATTGAAACTTAACATCCTTCCAGCATCTGTAGACACGCATCCAACTCAAATGTCTTTGGTGCAATTAGCTTGGTTTTTAAATCTGTATCACAAATCAATCCTTCCATAGAAAATGTATTGGAAATAGATTTGCTGATGAGTTGCGGTTTTTGGATAATCATCTCCAAAATTGGGACACTAGTAAATCATGGGGCCTGTATTGACATTTTGCAGTATTTGGATCCAGTTTGCCGAAAATTCAATATCTGCAGGGCACATGCCAAATTTGAAGGGTACCACTTGGACATCAAAATTACAAATTTCAGTTTTTGGCAGAAATGAACTCCTCTTCATGAGAGAATGTCAATGTACATATTATACGGTACCATGTGGCGTCCTTTCATATTTCCACCACCCTGGCGCCACAGGATTAGCAGTTTTCGTTTGTTGCATAGAGTACCTCTCTTTGCCCATACCAGCTGTTTGAGATTGTTAGATTGAGTGAAATGTTAGGCTTTAGAACGACCCAACTATCTTTGCAAATCTTTCGACCATTTGACTCATCAGGGCGTTTTCCTTGATTTTCATGAAAACTTTACCAACACACATGCCTGATCTAATGGTTATGATTTCGGACTGATCGGAGCTCAATGTCAATCTCACCCGTTAGGCATCAATGTTATCAGATTTCGTTTATTTTTCAGAAATGGATTGTCGTTAATTATGCTCGTCCCTATTAAATGATATTAGATGGTCCTTAACGACCAGACTTTGCAGATTTACAGTTACTTCAGTAAATGGGTTATTATTATTATTATTATTATTATTATTATTATTATTATTATTATTATTGGTTATGTATATTATTATTACTGGTTATGTATATTACATCATTTAAACAGGTCATTGGTAATAATGATGGCATGAGCAATGACTTATTCAAATATGAAGTGACATTATCTCAAATCACGCACCTAGGCAATTCAGCTTTTATGCACCACCATCCCATCGACGCTGTAGGCCAAGGCACGCTTATCGTGACACACATTTTACATGTATACTACTTATCACGATACCCAAGCCCAAGAAGTCACCCGCCCCCAGCCAATCCGTGGCCCATTGCGCTCTTCAACAGCATACAGAAAATCATAGCCAATGTTACTCTATGCCGCATCGTAGACATGATCGATGACTTCGCCCGACCATGTTAAAGTGGCTTCAAACGTGGATGCAGCTGCACAAACATTGTATGCACTCAATGCATGCGTGTGTCGGTAGTCATGTCCAAACACTGGAATTTCCACAAAATGGGCATTGACATGTCACGCGCCTTCGACACAATTAAGCGTTCAAAGATCTTAGATATACTACACCAGGCCAGTTGCAATGAAGATGAGCTACGACTAGTGAGACTACTGCTTGCAGAAACCAAGCTGAGAGTACGAGTCAAGTCAGTGAGGTCTGTAGAGATCGAGAAATCAATAGGCTCCCCACAGGCAGATGGTCTGTCTCTGGTGCTTTTCACCTGTTACCTTGCTGCTGCATTGAAATCCGTGCGGGAACGTTCCACAAGACTACCCCCCCCCCCCCCCTCCCACCAGTGTCAATACTGGGTATGCCGCTAGGGATGGAATATGCCGACGATGGGGACTTCAGAGACGAGGAAAAGAAACCCCTTGATGAACTTCTCCCAGCAGCTGAAAGCAAACTAAAAATTGAGAATCTCTGAATGAATCCAAAACAGAGTTCAACCACATATACCTATCTACAAAGCATGAAACTAAAGAAAATGGCGATCCTTTCGTGGCGGCGAACCATGGAGGAAAAGTAAAATCATGGGCTCACTGGTTTGCAGTACTGCTGACATTGCTGCACGCTGCGTCGTGGGGAACACAGCTTTCCAGTCCTTCTGGAAGCTATGGATTCGTAGATCAAAGATGCCCTTGATAAAAAGGCTACGTTTATACAAAGCAACTTGCGTATCCTTGATGCTATATAACTGAACTGTAACAGCTGGGCAGCTCCACAGGCAGCTCTAGACAAACCCGATGCCTCCCACCGCAAACACATACGCACCACTGGGCACCGATGCCCAGACAGCATAATTTCCAACGATGCACTATACAGGATGGGTAATACGTCGCCGCTGTCTGTAAAAGTCGCCCAGCAAAGATGGTCCATGTTTGCCCAAGTGCTAAGGATGCCAGAAGAGACGCCAGCACAGAGAGACTTGGAATTCTCCGTACTCGGAGCCAGCAAATACTTAACCATGAGAGGACGTCATTGCATAAATCTGCTAAGCGTGCTACAAGGTGATCTCAAGAAAGCAGAACTAGGTACACTCAAGTCAAGAATGGACCTGAGGAAGCTAAGGTGTTCGGCTGAGGACAAGGCACAGTGAGAAAAAGCGAAGAGGGACTGACTATAACCGAAGAATACAGTAATCACCATTGGTAATAATAAATGAGCGTCATGGATCCATTCAAACATTACCACTCCGTCTTCAAATATCCCGATAATTATATTACGCATGTCGTGGCCAAAGCAAGGTTACGAATCACGAGTTTGCACTGCTGTTTAAGAGGTTAACTTATAATTTAATATAATATACATGTAGACTGACCCAAGAACATATGATTTCATGTGCGCAAGCAAACAAATCAAAGCTTATCAAAATGGAAGAATCAAGTTTTATCTATGCCCCGCCCATTCCTAGCTAAACCGAATCTCAATTTCCAGAAAACTATACAGGTAAACTGTTGAATATTTTGAAACTAATTTGACTAGGTTCTGTTGCTGCCTATTGCATGCCAATGGCAGGAAAAGCGCCCAGTCAATTTAGTTTCAAAATAGTAAACGTAATGTTTATTAAATAGTAAAGACATATAATTCGTACAACTTGACGGACTATTAAGCGTTTATGGCGGACTAAATCGCGTCATTCATGACGCAATTGATTATGACGTCAGCCTACGCGTGACGTTGTTGATTATAACGTCATATGATTGATCGATAAACTGGAATCTATATTATATGCTCAGGCATGAGTAGGCATGACAGTTATTTCAGATGTGATCTTAGAGATTCTTTCCCATGAGTTGGAATGAGAAACATCTACGTCATTTTTCTATAATCCATATTCTCATATATTAGGAAGTCCAGGAACTGATAAGAATAATAACAGTTTTAAAATATCAATGTCAGCAAATTACTATATGTATTTACGATTGGTACATGACCTAGCCACTCATGTAATGAATTGCCCGATATAAATATAATGTAAGTGTTCCAATTGCCGGTTTACTCAATCCTTATAGAGAATATAATATAACTACATTCAATGCAACAACGTGAACACGGTGCTGAGCATGGTTTCAGTTATTTTAGTGACGCTTCGTACTTATCACATAGAACTACCTACATGGAGGACATATGAGTTGTAAGACGGTGTGCCACCTACTATCATTAAAACTCATCAAATAATCAAGCCACATAAAGTAAGTATTAGAGTAAATCTAATCAGAAAGAGTTTCCTAAGGGCCATAACAATTGAGTAACAAAGAAAGTGTCAAAGGTGCATATTCACAGCAAAATTACTGAAAATAAAATTGTTTAAATTATATACTTTTAGAGGCTTAAACTGTGAGCCTATATGTAATGAAACGAAATAAATCTTAACATATGATGACTTCATTTCAAATGAATTAATATAATTTTTTAAGTTGCGAAATTGAAAGAGGTATGGATTATATTAATTTATATGGAATGAAATCATAATATGTTAAGATTTATTTCGTGTCATTACATATAGGCACACAATTTAAGCCTATAAAAGAATAAAATTTTAACAATTTTATTTTCAAGCATTCTGGTGTGAATATGCACCTTTAAGCCACCGACTGCATGTAGCAAACCTTGCATGCCTCTCAGTTTTACAATTTGCCTTTATTTCCAGTTTCTCACAGGATAGGCACACAGGTGCGAATAATGGCGGGTCACAATGCTACACCAACAATGCTGGTATGGAAATGGAAGAACAATTTTAGTCAAATTCTAGAAACAGAGAAATTCGATAGTTTGCGTCTAGCAGGGCCAGTTTAGGCAACTGTTGCGACATCTCACACCAGAAACTACATGATGGCCTGATATATGACATCACCAGCTACATATGTATGATGACTTGATATACCAGGATATGACCAGTACACCCATCACCAGTTACTTCTGAATCATGTCCTGATATACCGGGTTAGGGCAGTCAATCAGTATGCCATTACCAACTGGATCTGTATGATGACTGGATATACCTGTTTAAGACCAGTACACCCATTACCAGCTACATCTGAGTCATATCCTGATATACTGTGTTAGGATGAGTATACCATCACCAGCTGCATCTCTACGGTGACCTGATATAGCGGGTTAGCACCAGGGCACTCCTCCCCAGCAATATCTGTATATTTACTGATAAATACGGCTAGGTCCAGTATGACCTCACCTGCTGCGTCTGAATCATGTCCTGATATACCGTGTTTTGACCAGTACACGGACCCCAGTTACATCTGTATGGTGGCCTAATATACCGGGTTAGAACCAGTGTGCCATCACCAGCTACATCTGTATGGTGGCCTGGTATACCGGGTTAGGACCAGTATTCCATCCACAGCTACATCTTCATGATGACCTGATATACCGGGTTAGAACCAACATGCCCTTATCAGATACCAGTTGTGTCTGTATAATGGCCTGATATACAGGGAGCTCTTTAAATAGTGAAAACGTTGCAGAGCAGCCTGCGGGATTCGCAGAGCAGAAAATGCCTATCCTTTTGAACACTATGTTTTGTTAGAGCACTCTGCTGTTTCGCAAAAGATGTTTGGAATTGACTCGTGAAAGCAAAACATTGTTTTTAATCTGTGACGTAATTGCACCCGAAGCAATTCCATATGTCACACAGACATATATTACATCATAAGCGCATCACGCAAAGAATGCTAGGGAAAGCGCTTTTTAAAAACATTTTCGTTCAGAATAGAATAGTTTAGTTAGAGGCCACTCTAAAATGTCGACCTTTTGAAACTATTTTTGCACCTCCTGAGCGTAAAGCTGCATGGTTAGGACCAATACATTCATCACCATTCACAGTTGTCAGGGAAAGAAGAAGTGGGCGATCTTAATAGAGATGAAAGCCTGAGATAGAGCCAGTTTATGTGTGGACATTGACTGGGGTGGGGGGGGGTGGTTAGTACCAGTATGCCACCACGAGCTACATCCATGTGGTTACCTGGTATACAGGGTTAATACCGGTATGCCATCAAGAGCTGCATCATTATGATGGCCTGATATATCGGGTTAGGACCAGTATGGCATCACGAGCTACATTTTGATGATGGCCTGTTATACCGGGTTGTGTCCAGTATGCCATCACGTGCTGCATCTTCATGATGGCCTGATATACTGGGTTAGGTCTAGTAGGTCATCACGAGCTACATCGTCATGATGGCCTAATATATTGGGTTAGGTCCAGTATGCCATCACGATCTTCATCTTGATTATGGCCTGTTATACCTGGTTGGGACCAGTATGCCATCAAGAGCTGCATCTGTATGATGGCCTGTTATATCCGGTTAGGTCCAGTATGCATCACGTGCTACATCTTCATGATGGCCTAATATACTGGGTTATGTCTAATATGCCATCACGGGCTACATCTTTATGATCGTTTGATATACTGGGTTACGTCCAGTATGCTATCAAGAGCTACAGCTTCATGATGACCTGTTATACCGGGTTTGGTTCAGTATGTCATCAAGCGCTGCATCTTCATGATGGCCTGATATACCGGGTTAGAATCAATACACACATCCCCATCATATGATCTAACATTATGACAATAATAAAAAATCTGGTCGATATCGGGACCATTGGAGTTAGCATCTCTGTGCTAACCTTGTCGAAATAATCACGTGCCGAAGTTGGATTGGGAGTCTGATTAAGTCCCTCTCTGTACGAATATGCATACCAGTTGGTATACACCCCACCCTGTGCTATGCGAGAAATAACTATTATGATATAGACTAGAACTCTTTACATTACACCTGTGTTATACATATTATAACCATTAAATGTAGACTAGAATCCTTTAGGTATGTGCAATCTGTAACGGATAAATCCTACTCCCTTATTCTGTTAAGTAATTTTATAGTTTCCCATAAATATTTGTGAGAGAACACCGGTTAGAACATTGGTGTATTTAAAACAAAGGTATGATCTGGACAGGGGAGCCAGGGTTGTGTGTCAGTGTTTATTCCTCGTGGGGTGGGGTGGGGAACAGTTATCAGGAAAAGAAGACGTGAGCGAACTTGATGAAGAAGAAAGGATGAGTTATGGAGGGATAGAGCCAGTTTCTCTGTGAATATTTACTGGGGTGGATATATTATATTGTGGCACTTAAAATATATGAATGTATACAATTGATTTATTTTTACGAGAGTAAGTTACATCACCATCTGCAAATCAGCTAACTAGTTGGAAGGAACAATGAGTAAGCCATGTAAGACCAGTAACCCATCGCGACTGCACTGCCATTTATTTTCTGGCGAACCACATTCCACGACCCATTGGTGTATAGATTTCGTCTGAGGACAAGAAAGACGACCAGTCACGGTCACATCACAACCATATTTTGGTCAGCTGTTGTGCAATATATTGCATAATGACGCATCTTCTCATTACTAGCTACTGAGAAATATTGAACTGATAATCGATGACAGGTCTGACAATATACATATTTTGTGACAACTGCTAAAAGAAATCAGCATATAGCGCATGATATACATCGTAAAGTAAATTATTGATTATGGATTTTAGCCTGTAATTATATTTCATTTGACCAATTTTAAAGTATATGTTGTTCCAACGGTGTAGACAGTGATGTTTCGAGGTAGCGTGGAATGCTTAACAAACTAATATATATTGCAAAAATATCTGGAAAATGGTATCACTCAACACCATCGTATATTTGACTGGGATGATGTCTTTGACAGTTGTACCAGTTACCAATTACAATTCCGCAGGCGGTATTGCCGTAGTACCAGTCATCAATTTCGTAGTCAATCCAGCCAGAATATTTCCTATAGCGACAAATCCCGTGCAGCCTGTAGCAGGTAAGTGTAATCTGCAGTGGAAAGAGACGACGACCAAACATAAACAGAGTGCTTATAATAAGTAACTGTAAATCTGCCATGGCTGGCTATTAAGGAATATTATACGGCCTCTTCTTGTATGGCCATTTAACATGTCTGTTGCTGATCCGATAAGAATACTAATTGTAGTCTCAGTTCAAAAATCCATACTTGGAATTCACATAGGCTTACTATGGGGACAACTTGGTTAGGAAATGCTGAGTTCTCGAAAACTATTGCATGGAGTCACTTCAAATTTGAGATTAATAAAGTCAATACAAGAGCAAGAAGCGGGTCAAATTCCAAGCGGATCGGCCCACAAAAATCTCGGCGGCCATTTTTAAAATAAAAATTTAATTTGAACTTTTTTCGAGCATGGCGAGTTCATTTCTGCCAAATACAAAAACAGATAAGTTTGATCAAAATCGGGTGCCTGGACACCAAGATTAAAATTGATGTTTCTAGTTCTAATAGTTAGTTCAAGGATGTTCTCGGCCGTTACTGAACTCGTTAAGGTAGCTTCTAACATGCTCATTAGAGAGATGTATAATTAAAGCTAATTTATTTCTGCAAAAAAACCGAAAACTGTTAGCTTTGAGGCCAGTAGGTATGTCATCGAGCGGGTGATGTTAGCATTAAAGGATGCCACAGGATATCTTCTAACATGCTCATTGAACCGCTCTGCCCAAAACAAAAAACTGATAAATCTAAAACACACGGGGCCCTCTGGGTATGTGACCCCAAGAGGTGATGATAACATTAATGGAAGTCACAAGCTATCTTATCACGTGTATATTGACCCGCTCTAATAAAAGTGAAGTCATTTCCGGCAAAAATTAAAACTGATAACTTTGAAGCTCAAGGCGTGCCCTTCCGCCTGGGTTTGCGACACAGGTGTGATGGAATTATGATAAATTGTCATAGGGCATCGTCTAATATGTAAACTGATGTTCTATAGAGAAGGGTAGTTAATTTTTGCAAAAAATTAAAAGTGGTAAATTTGAAGCTCAATGGATGCACAGCCCACCCCTTGATATAAGAATCAGGGGTGGCATTAACATCAAATGATGTTACCAGGTATCTTACAATATGTTCATTGAACTTTTCTGATGAAGGAGAGTTCAGCCTAAAACGAAAACTGCGAATTTTGAGACCCAAGTCGTACCATGACTTTTGGGAATGTGACCGCCAGAGCAATCACCACATTACCTTCATGACTCCAACGGTAGCATCGTGACCAAGTATGGTAGTATTCCGATCAAAACTGTAGGTGCAATCACACTTCAAAAATCAAGACTGAAAATCCCCATACATTTTCTATGGGACCCTTTTGTCCACGGAAAAGGTTGGTAGCTCGAAAATTATTGGGCAGATCAAAATAAAAGTAATAGCCATCGATTGCACTATGGGTCCAAGACCTTGACAAGTTTGACGTTTGGAGTTGATTGGATCAATACTCTAGGAGATGCGGTTCATATTTTCTGACCAAGAATAATAAGCATAAGTTGAAGATCCTGAGTAAAAATAATAATCTGCGATACATCACATTGCAGATTAATTAATAAAAATACTCGTAGTTATACATGCTCAAAGCTACTAGATACACGACATGCGCGCATGCAAAATATGTGCGTGCGTGTGCCTGTGTCATCTGGGTGTACTAATCGTGCAGTGGACGAGTCTATGGTATGTGAACAATTCATTACTTTCATAGCCGTAATACCACATAATTGCTATATGTGTTTATGTGTATATCCTAAAATTGCATTGCATGCATATGAGAAACTGTTCTCCGAATACGCGTAGGCACGAATTAAATGCAATTTTCAGAGTGAGCCACACTGCTCTCAGATGGTTGGCCTCTGAATTCATATTGAGGAAGGTCTGAAAATTAGAAAAGCGCACGATAACGAAGATGAAATGAGGTGTGCACAAAAGATAAGTATCAGGGTCATGATACCAGAGTAATATGATTCCATCGAGCCAACCAAATATCGCCACGCATATCACAAATGTCCAGTCTTCGGTTATGAGTTCACATGAATGGGCATGAGAAACGTCTATTTTTCGTACTATTGCAATTTTCATACATTGGGAACTCCTGGAACTGAGAAGAACAATTTAAAGTTTTAAATATAAATGTCAGCAAATGATTACCTTTATTTGTGATTAGTGTATGAGCTCGGTCACTCGGACCTGGACTATATTGTTCTATAGAGGACATAATTGTGTGTATTGAAACAAGATACCGAGAACGGTTTCAGTTATTTTATTCACTTATCCTATTAAAAATTCAAACTAACTATGTGGAGGACATTTGCGTATTTGTCTGCAAAAAGGTGTCTCAGATACAATCATTGGAACTAGGTTGCTAACAGAATACTCGCAAGGCCAGAATAATCAAGCTACATTAAGTAAAGGAAAGTCGGCTATTAAAAAGATACTTACAGTGCCACAAAAGTCCTAACCCTAGCGACTTGAAGTAACTACAAGGCCAAATCTAATCAACGGAAATGGCATTTTAAGGGCAAGAACACAAAGAAAGTGTTAAACACCCTACTAAAGTCTGATGATTTAATAGCTTTGGCGATAGTTTCTGCGAAGGGAGAAATGGATGAAAAGGTCGTGCTAATACAGACGCGTGGAAATATTCCTAAAAATTACCACTTAATTTACCTCGCAATGACAAAATTGCTAGAATGGGTGAATTCGATGAGAATGTGTTATTTACAATAATTCCATAGCCTTACTTGTCGCATGGAATTACAGTTTCGTTTGACAGAACATTCACATTTTTTCCAATGGAGAAATCTAGTTTTAGCTACGCCCCGCCCATCTCTAGCTAAGCTCCACCCACACCCCGCCTTTGTTGGGCTCAATCGATCCCTGCACTCTCTGAATATCAATTTCCAGAAAGCTGTTGAATACTTTAAAACTAATTTGACTGGGCAGCTATTATCAAAATATTCAACAACAACTCCTTAGTCCGTCATCAATTAAGTGTTCGTTACGAACGCATCTGCGTACGCCCTTAATTATGACGTCACCATATACGCCATGTAGTTGATTATGACGTCATATGATCGATGGATAAACTTAAATCATCCATTTGATGAGAGGGTTTACCAAAATATTTGAAACAGCAACAACGTCATAAAGTTGTCAAATTATCATATATTAAAACTATATTTCTACTACTACAAAATGTCCAGTGGGAAAAATAAACAGATACATTTTAAAGTCATTAGAACAATTTGTAACAGTATAATGATCGAAAGAAAGTCTCAACTTCTACATGTCAATATAGTGGGAAATGTTTCAGAATTCAAATGAACGGAGAGAAAAGTTAGTGATGAACTGCAGAATTCTAATCTAGTGTATGGTGGGTGAGATAAAAGATAGCTGTGTCAGCCTCTATGTAGTTTCAAGAGGTGGTACTTCTGGGCAGTGTGACGTTATCTTCATGCAGACATTAGTTCTTGCACAGTACTCACCTCGGTATCTAAGGAGAACCTGTTCAATCAGCTCAATCCTTCTCTTTTTGTTCCTTCCATTACACATAAACTGTCCAAATCCAGTCGGAATTCTGATATCAGCTATGCACAGAATGTACACATCTGACTTCCCTCTTGCTTTTCAACTTGCTTTTCAACTTGCTTTATGGAATCTACATTCTATGTATCAGATGCGAAGTAGACCACCTTATAGCATATGGGTATGCCAGACATAATTCGTCTGACTAATAACCGGAATGTATCAGGTACATTCATCAATGAACGTAGGAATGCAGTAAGGTAAGTCACGTAAACTACATCGGCTGTATTCATCAAATTCAACCATGTTAGTGCAACCTCCATCATCGTACTTTTTGGTGTCGTTCGATGAGAGCAATCTGCTGTCGCTAGAGGTGGAGGTACTGGTGCGAAATGATAGTTTAATGATTTATCCAAATCGACATGCATGTTTTCTTTATATAACTTCGCTGCCAGTAATCCTAGGATATATCTCAGTAATGTTACGTTTTCGGTCGCTCTTTTTACAGACTGCACTGTTGTCTTCTTAAAGTTTTCTTGAAAGCTTTTCCATGGTGCTCTTAATATTGGATTAAAAACCGCAGCGTTTCAACATCATTTTCGTCATCGAGTCAGGAATTGAACTTCCTCGTTGATGTGTTGACAAAAAGTGTTCAGCGACTTCATCAGTTAATGGTTTGCGTGAGACGATGTTGAACAGTTTGCTACGTTCAATGTCAGGGGAGAATATATTGATGAAATCTGACTTGATCGGTGAGTTCCACGAGAGAGGAAACCATAGCAGACATAAATGGATGGTTCAGTCACCACTTTCTATATGTCGTTTCCTGATGAGTGAAAGTCTTGGAATCAACTGGTGTTTTCGAATTCTTTATGAAATTCTGCTTTCTAGCTGAGTCCATTGACTGTTTAATTCCCGTATTGTCCCTACAATCACACATGACTTTGTTCAGAATCGCATACTTGGCATCGGGATGTGGGTCATCAATAGTCACGAATTATTGACAATAAATGCCCGATATCTAGCATAGTTCTGTTTAGTGACAGCAAAACAAAATGGAAAGGAACCTGTCCAGCATTTCAGTCGAACGTGTTCATCGTCATTCATGTTTATCGAGAAATGGAGTCTATGTTGACGATCAACAGCTTCACTGTAGAGTTCCCAGACCAGTAGAGTCTTGCCATAGTCTCCTCGAAGACACTGGTATTTTGTCTTTTTGTATTATTTTTCAACACTAGGAAAACTAACTTCTGCAAGTTCCAAAACAGCATCTGTTGGCACGCTGCACGGAACAATGTCCATAAGTTTATTCAACAACCCTGATACATAGGCTTCTAGAAAGAGACGATGCAATGCTTCACTGACACTTTCGCGAATCGTCCATGATTTACTATGATGTTTTCAACTGAGCACGTCTTTGATTGTGCTTGGCGTGCTTAACCATGCCTGATACCTAGCTTCTTCAGATCTGATGACCGATTTGAATTTGGCATTAGTATAAAAGAATTCCACGATGGCATGTATATCGGCAAAATGAATGGTAACATTATCGAATTGCTTCGGACTGTTCAATATGATGTGCTAGAATTTGGCAGCAGCACCTATATTACTAATTTCTTTATCGCATATTGGACCGAGCTGCCATCAGGTGAGATTGCGTTATACATCCAAGTACAGTTGGATACTCTGTGATAGGACTGATGGCAGAAATGTACGGTTGAGATGATAGATTTTCATGCAGCTGAATAACCCAACCAACGAAGCAGGGCACTGACTGCATTGTCAGACTGTAATGTTGCTGCAGTAGTTTCCAGCTGAATATCTCACTGGTGCTTGTTGCATCCCGATCCCCACCCAAGACTGCGTTCATTATAGACACCACGGGGTGGGTTTCAGTGTGGATTTATCTTTCACTGAGTAACAGCTACAATTCGTTCCATGTTCCATCGCCGTGATAGTTGAATTCCATGTGTTGGTTGCAACACTAAATGTGAGTCGCTTTCTTGGAATCCAATTCCCTGTGTAGTATGAATACTTCTAGTAGCGTTTTCGTTCTTACAGTCAAAAGTGTTCCACCAAAAGAGCGTTTGACCAGTGTTGCTCACAGAAGATGAAATCAGAGGTAAACAATATACGGTGTCTATCATTTGCTGAAGTAGTTCAGCCTGTGCCGTTTCAATCAGTCGAACTTGGTTTAAAGTAATATAACAATAATTGTCCTTAAAGACAGGTGGTTGCTTAATACAGCCCATTTTCTACGCAGACTTAAATGGTCCTTCTATAATCCGCGTGGTCTTCTAACCACCTGTGCTTAAGGATCGTCATATTTTAACCTACTTTCAAAACGTTTGCATGACAATTAAAACAAAAACGAGAAACGGTTTTCATCAACATTGACAGAGAACTCCTCAGTACATTAATTGTAATCGTACAGAAACGAGCAGTGGATATACCAACTGTGGTGAAATATGAACTTGGTCTAGTTCCACTAACACTGTTTAGTTGGGATGGTTTTATGTGAAACCCCAATAAAAGCGATGCACTTTAATGGCTATAACTACTATGTAGTCTGTATGATTTACCAGGTGAGACTACTGAGTTACCTCTCATGGTAGTTGATTTCATGATGTTGCTACGCATGGTGTGTACTGATACAAATTCTTGTACTCCATTCGGTCGACTCTCAGAAACACTTCTTAACATTGTATTAGCATCTCATTATAGGAACATTGCAATGGTTGAGGATGCCTATTCACAAGAGGTCTCTATCACATCAGGTGAGCCAGCTAGATGTTTAGTTCAAATGCAGGAAATTCACAAACCAAACATGAACAAACAATCTTGAAGCAGAAGCATACGATTTTATCAAATGTGAAAAAGAAGGCAAATATATCAAATGTTATTCTGACCAACTGGATTGGCAGTGCCAAGCAGAATCTAAACGATGGTAAACTATTGTATTTGGCAGGTGGATTTTCTCTTCCACTTGAAGCTACCACTGTAACATGCACTGGTCACTTTAATGTGAAAGAATTGGATTCATACCATGAAGAGGCAGATTCCAGAAACTTGATGCATGTCACGCATGCAATAGATCTTCCTAAACCAAGCAGAATAGTGATATGGAGTATTGTCACTGATGTTGTCACGCTTTGTCCTCCTTTTAGCCTTGTACTAGCCTTAATGACTTGTATCTCAGAACAGGTGTGGGTAGGAAACGATATTTTATTCCATGGCATGAAGTTGCGAGAAACCTTGGTGACGAGCTATCCATGTTGCTACAAGTAATCGAGTGGGTGTGATTCCACTAGTGCATTCAGCAGCGGAATCGGAAAGAATAAAAGGATAAATGTTGCGACGTGTCCAGACATACTAAAGACCATCGCGAATTCAATGAAGATGCAATCCGCGGATCTGTCAGCCTCGTAGCTAAGATGTATGGTGGAAAATCACAATAGTCTTTGGATGATGTTAGGCATGAACAATTCTCTAAGAAGAATCTGTTCAGTGCAAAACTACAGATGATGCATTTCAAAAACACATTCATCCCGCTATCAATTATATATTCCACATAAAGCAATAATAAATCTGGGATGGACGCTTGATGGCTCTGGGTTCATGCTGCCTGACGTTATGGACAATGCACAAGCGCCAGACATACTGACAGACTTCACCCAGACGAGCTGTAAAACAAACTGCTCATCGATACGGTGTGCATTGTGATTTAGATATTTGTCACAATCGAAAATGAGACATGTCATCTGACTCAGACTCTGATGATGACTGAAACAGTTGTGTACATCAGAATATGTCTGTTCGAATCTATATATGAACACAGTTTAAATGCTAATGTCACGGTATCCATTTTATTCAAGATAGTCATGATAGAAATGTAGATAAGCGTGTGTGTATTTTACAAATATTCTAAATAATTTGACTGAACACTATTGTCTCTTAGTTAGCAAAGGGGGCCTGACAAATAAGTTAGAAAAATATTTAACATTTTCCATTTCGTCATTTGTCCTTATCGCAGTTAAATTAACCCTTTAATGATAAAACTTGATCAAGACGATCAAACTATTTCTTTATTTCAGATCAAGAGAAGACTGTTTTTGACAATATACGACTAGAATAATTGGCTCAGTTTTCCGAGCCAGTCATTCAATTTTCAAAGATAGTCTTCTCCTGGCCTTTATATGGGTATTCCTTAAGACCCCTACAAAACCCCGGTTTTTGGCCGACTTTGTCATTTAAGAGTTAAATGTTTAAATCTGTTTAGGCCAACACATTCACACGTATTTAGATTTAAAACTATATGTAAGAAAACTTAGGCATAAATGGCAGGTAACACTGTTGTACCAAATACCGCATTAACCCTTGTACTGTTTTCTTGCCAGGCTCAGGTATACATTTCCAGATTGAGGCACAAATCTTATTTAATGCATATTTTGACCAAAAAAAACGTTCAACAAGATAGCTCTAAATATCCTAACCAGTTTTCCCACCGCAAAATACTGAATTTTCTCGCATAACAGCATAACGGTTTAGATATATCCGTAAGCATAATCTAGCAACCATAGGTGCAGATAAATAATACTAATATCAGACGGTGCAGCCTCGACTTCAAGAGTAAATATAAGTGCTGCGGACACACGTTAATTGTTTACACGGTAGTGTTATATTTCCATCTGCAAGTCGTGTTTCATGGCCGATTTAGTGATTTCCGTGGAATGGTATAATAAATGATGAATATTTCAGAACAGTGTAATGTCTACACCCGCCCGCCCACCCCCCCCCCCCCTGAACACGCCACGCCTGGTGTCAGTACTAAGTGATTCCACCATTGTAACGACTACCCCGCAATCCCAAGCGCCCTTCTTTAACACGCCTGCTGTCGGTACTAAGTCATACCACCGCCGTAACGTCTACCCCCCCCCCCCACCCCAGCCCCCACCCACCTCCCCCACCCAACCCACCATGCCTCATGAACACGCCTGGTATCTGTACTAAGTCATGCCAACATTAAAGACTTTATACCCAACGAGGTGTAGAAACTCAATATTTAGGCCCATACAGAATAGTACTGGTGGACTATTACTCCATATACCAGCAATGGTCAACCCAAAGTGTCCTGCTTAGCATGATTTACTGTGCATCTTCTATATGAGCCGAGAAGCTTCTCTAGGTGGCTTTACTTTCAATATATCAGAAGAAAACAAGTACTGGACACATGTTGCTTGATCAATACATTTGATATTAATATTGAAATATCTAATATCGGTGGTCATATGTCACTTGACAAAAGCACTAAATATTGACATTAAGATCTATAACATGGGTGGGGAACATAGAATAGGGAACATAATTATAAGATTTAATTTTCTAGAAAAAACAACACTTAGGAGTGCTAGGGTTATGATTAGGTCGCTCTAGAAACCTTAAAGCGTTAAGCCAATTAATTATATTTCACTTAGTGGATTTTAGGATAAATATCAACCATCCGTTGTAGTATGTTACTAATCTGCGAGTCAAATCTCGAACAGAATAGCCATCCAGCTAGCGCTTTCCTGTGAAGATATCTTGCAAAATGGTATCACTCTGCGCCATCATATGTTTGGCTGCCATGGTGTCTCTGCCAAGTGTGCCCGTTTATGCTTACACTGTAACTGCAATAGTACCTGTTGTGACTACAGCAGTTAATGGCCCGCGCATATTCTCTGTGGCAAACCCAGCGTTACCTCAACCGGGTAAGTACAAGAAGCAATATATAGTGCGTGATACTATTTCCCAAATTCGCTTAGCCAATATTAATTTTCGAAACCGCACCATGTATGTATCGAATATGATATGATAGTTCAATTAGGCTTGCAACTATGTGACAGTCTTTTACTTTGTCGTCAATCTGCACAGATTATAACTAGGTCATTAGTAAATAATCAGCATGCACATTTTAAGTGTGCTAAATGTATTTCAACTGCATTATTATTATTATTATTATTATTATTATTATTATTAATTAATTAATTAATTAATTAATTAAAGTAATTGTTGATATTGTGGTCATTTCAGCAGCCGTTTGTCCAGATTTTTGCGTAACAACCGCTATTTGTCCGGCCGCGAATATTCGTGCAGGAACATGTGATACTGGTCTCGTCTGTTGTGGACCATAAGTGTACACGGTGGATAACGATCAACACTGCTGTGGACCATAGATGTGCAAGATGGAGAACCATCTAGAAATTGTAACGCGTAAAGAAATGCATTACAATAAAACATTGATATTTAAAGAACATTGCATGTCCTCATTTCATCTTGGTATGCCTATTGACATAACATCACTAATAGATTTTCCACCTTTAACACCACAACAGCCACGAAGATGGAAGATGAAAGGGTGGAGAAATGTAATTTCAGAATGCAAATAAACACATCTGTGAATGTTTATCCAAATCGGATAATCCATTGCTCTTGTAAATGTCCTATGAAAAATCCTTAAACACCGCATAATACATATATGATGACTGTATTCTACGGCTGTAGTAATAGAAACATCCTACAGCTGCAATCAGTCCTTCTTCGCGTTTGCCCACTGTGTCTTGTCCTCAGCTGAAATCCTTAGCTTCCTCAGGTCCATTCTTGACTTGAGTGTACCGAGTCCTGCTTTCTTGAGGTCACCTCGTAGCACGCTTAGCAGATTTATGCAATGACGTCCTCTCCTGGCTTTGTATTTGCTGGCTCCGAGTAGGGCGAATTCCAAGCCTTTCTGTGCTGGTGTCTCTTCTGGCATCCTTGGGACATGGCCAAACATGGACCATCTTTGCTGGGCGACTTTTACAGACAGCGGCGACGTATTACACATCTTGTATAGTGCATCGTTGGAAATTATGCTGTCTGGCCATCGGTGTCCAGTGATGGTGCATAGGTGTTTGTGGTGGCAGGCATCGAGTTTGTCTAGAGCTGCCTTTGGAGCTGCCCATCTGTTACAGTTATACAGCATTAAGGATACGCAGGTTGCATTGTATAAACGTAGCCTCTTTATCAAGGGCATCTTTGATCTACGAATCCTTAGCTTCCAGAAGGACTGGAAAGCTATGCTCCCCATGACGCAGCGTGCAGAAATGCCAGCAGTACTGCAAATCAGTGAGCCCAGGATTTAACTTTTCCTCCATGGTTCACCGCCACGAAGTGGGTCGTCATTTTCTATAGTTTCATACTTTGTCGATAGGTATATGTGGGTGAACTTTGTTTTGGATTCATTCATAAAGAGATTCTGAATTTTTAGTTTCTTCTCTTCGTCTATGAAGTCCACATCATCGGCATATTCCATCTCTAGCGGCATGCCCAGTACTGACACTGGCGTGGAGTGGGGTTGGGGGGCTGGTCTTGTGGAACTTTCCTGCACAGACTTCAATGCGGCAGCAAGGTAGCAGGTGAAAAGCACCGGAGATAGACCATCTCCCTGTGGGGAGCTGATTGATATCCCAAACTCTACAGACTTCACAGACTTGACTCGTACTCTTATCTTGGTGTCTGCAAGTAGTAGTCTCACCAGTCGTAGCTCATCTTCATTGCAACTGGCCTGGCATAGTACATCTACGATCTTTGCCCGTTTAATTGTGTCAAAGGCTCGTGACATGGCAATGCCCATTTTGTGGACGTCCCAGTGTTTGGACATGGGTACCGACAGAAGCATGCATTGAGCCCATACAATGTCTGTGCAGTTGCGTCCACGTTTGACATAATCGGGTGAAGTAATCGATCTTGTCTCGGATGCGACATAGAGTAACCTTGGATAGGATTTTCCGTATGCTGTTGAGGAGGACAATGGGCCGCAGATTGGCTGGGGGGCAGGTGGCTTCATGGGCTTGGGTAGTGCGATAAGGGTGCCTTACCATACAGCGTCGATGGGAAGGTGGCGTATAAAAGCTGAATTGATTAGGTGCGTGATCAGTTTTGAGATAATGTCACTTGCATATTTGAATAGTTCATTGCCCATGCCAGCAGGTCCAGATGCACGTCCATTTTTAGGGCTTTAAGTGCCTTCTCAACTTCTACTGTTTTAATTGGTGTTAGTAATGGCCTGGGGTCTCCTGAGAACGGGTGCAAGGGCTCATCACCGTATACATATAACCTGTATGTAAATCAGCCCTAAAATATTCAAAGTCCAAACAATGTAAATATCACAACAAAAATCCTTAACCCGAAGAAATAAAACCGTCGATGTTCAAATGCTGAAAAAATATGGGAACAGTTTGAAAATCACTTTCTCTTTAATGAGTCCTCATTAAAGAGAAAGTGATTTTCAAACTGTTCTATAGTTCTATAGATCGTATAGAACAAATAACTGTTTTAATAAGTTTTATTCAAGTCGGATAACGCCTTCTTGTGCTAAATGCCATTTAAATACACCTTAACTACAGCACAATATGAATAACCTGTTTGCCAATCATCCCTAGAACAATCAAAGCCCATACCCTGTAAAAGTATGGAGAAATTAAAAAAATTAATTGCATTTCGAGGCAGACTATTTATAATCATCGTGTAGAACAAATCTTTAAGGGTTCAGATTGGATAACCCATTCTTGATATAAATGCGGTTTGAAACCATATCTCACATTGTTATGTTGCCCTAGGACCCGATCGCCATGTACATATATAGAACAAGAGTTTTCAGAAGATAGCAGACAGCTTACCTGTATATTAATTGTACATCACAAGATATGGACCACCAGATAGTCTCATTTTGAAATTTGACAATCCTCTTGTGGAATCAAAATAGCTATGATACTACCAAACGAGCAAGCATAGTGTAGGGGAAGCTGGGCTTGGAGACTATACCATCAAGCCTTGCTACCTGGTAATCTGCAGGAAAATGACTACTGGTAGATCAAGTCTGACAAGGCAAATGATCCAAACATAAACACAGTTCATAGCCTGAACAAAGAAGAAACATTTTCAAAATAAACATAAATATGATACACGCTACATTTCAGAACCCTATATAGCCAATCAAATATTTTATCTAAACTGGATATGTCTTTACTGATAAAATTACCATCTGAAAAAACCCCAGCAACCATGGTGTAATAAGCATAATCTGGATGCAAATGAGTCCTAAAATAATTATAACGTCTGAATACAGTAAAAGTATGTCACACCTTTCATAATCTATTTCTTTATCATGCAGCCTAGATGTAATCATCGCATAGAATCATTCTATGAAGTTTGAATCAAATCGGATGAACCCATGTTCAGTAGATAGTTATTTGAAAAAAAGCTTAACCTGGATGCACAGCAAAAATCCTTAACATGAAGGCATAAAATTGTCTATGTTCAAACAACAAAACATATGGGATAATTTTGAAAATCACTCTCTTTTTTATGTGTCCTAGTCCTAAGCACCATATAGAACGAATCTCTGAAATCCTACTCAAATCGGATAACCCATTGTTGCCTAAATCTTCATTTGATAAACCTTAACCACAGCATACAATATATTCCCCTGTTTAAGACCATATGCTCGGCCTCAACGTAGCACAGGGGTGTAAGCCACTGGGTGTCAATCCAGACATTTGGAGGGTCTAACCAGAGCATTATGCACAACGCTAATGAAATGACACTTGGAGATCGAATCAACAGAAATGGTGCTCGCCCTGTGAAGATCCGCCAGGCAGGCGCAGCGCCGGGATCCATACCTCGAAGGATCCCACCCTCAGCTACTGGAGGTTCCATCAACGCGTCTTGTGGAGCCAGGGGACGAGGATGGAGAGCTACTGGCCAACCGAAAGAGAAGACCAAACCCAAAGAGAACCACAGTATCAACATCATGCACTGGAACGCAGAAGGGGTTACCAACAAGAAATCAGAGCTCGAACAGTTCCTGTACGAAAACAACATTGGTATCTGCTGCATCCAAGAGACACGCCTGTAAGAAGGAAAACCATTTAAGATCAGAGGTTACCAGATTTTCCGGTGTGATCGAAGAGGAAGGACGAAAGGCGGGTGATCACCTTGGTCCGAAACAGCGTGAACGCCAGCCAGATCAAATCCTTTATGGAAGGAATATACCAAGATCACGGTAAGAACCAGCAGCTCTGTGATTGACATTATCAATTATTACTGCCCTAATGACAAGAATCTCTCACTTGACACAATCCAGGTCCCGGACTGCCACTTCCTCATTGCGGGAGACTTTAATAGCCAGTATCAGAGTTGGGGATACATAACACTTGATAAACGAGGAGAAGACATTGAAGCATGGCAAGATGAAAAGCACCTTTTACTTGTCAACGATCCCACAGATCAGCCTACCTTCTACTCGCGCCGGTGGCAGTCGACAACAACGCCGGACTTGGCAATTTGTAAGAAGACATTCACAGAAACCTCAGTAGAGTGGTCGGATCGCAGTTAGGAGGAAGCGACCACCGCCCAGTCCTCCTCTCTCTTTCTGGAAGTATTTCGACAAGTTCACCTTAACATCCAAGGTGCAACTACAAAAAGGCAAATTGGAGTCTGTTCGTCATTCGTCCCAATGAGCTTACCCAAAATTTAGCAGTAGAAGGGAGAAACATCAACAATGTGGTCAAGGAATTTAATTCAAGTATCCTCAAGGCTGCCAACGAAGCGATTCCTCGAGGGTTCATGAAAAACTACCACCCCTACTGGACAACAGACTGCAAGCAGCACATGACAAACTAGACAAGGCCAGAGAAGATGCAGAGGGTAATCCCTGTCATGAAAACCACTTCACGCTACAACAAACTAAAGTCAGGTATCTAAAGCCCAAAGAGAAGCTGGAGGAAAAAGACGGCAGGGTTTAATTTAGAGAGAGACACCACAAAGCTATGGAGACTGACTAAAGCACTGAATGATGAGGGTGTCGGGGGATAGAAGATTACTCTTGAAGAAGATGGACAAACAGTGACAGGAAAGATGGCTGCAGATGCCTTTGCAAAGGCATATGCAAAAGAAAGCAACATTTCTATACCACTAATGCGTCAAAAAGAGGTTAGAAAAGAGCACAAGGTAAGAACAGACACCAACACTCATGATGCAATGAAAGTACACATTAGTTTAGCAGAACTGAATAAGGCTATCCGCCAATTGAAGAAGAAGAAATCTCCCGGGCCAGATGGCATTACGAATGAAATGATCCAACACCTTGGTAATGCATCTCTCCGCAAGTTGCTAGACTGCTTTAATCTCAGTTGGACCAATGGAGAGGTTCCTCAGTGCTAGAAGGAAGCCAGAATGACCCCTATTCTGAAAAAAGGGAAGAACAAGACGAAAGTGCTGAGCTACCGTCCTATCAGTCTTACAAGCTGCATATGCAAGACCATGGAGCGCATCATCAACCAGCGGTTGCAGTGGTACCTGGAGTCGGAGAACAGTATAGTTTCAGAGCAGGCCGGCTTCAGAAGATACATGAGCACAGAAGATCAAACAACACATCTTGCACAGGTCATAGAGGACACTTTTCAAGCCAAGAAGGTGATGCTAGCTGCCTTTATCGATCTGCAGAAGGAATTTGACAAGGTGTGGAAGGATGGCCTCCTCGTGAAGCTCCGGCGCACAGGCATCGGTCGCAACATGTTCCGATGGACCAAGTCATACCTACACAATCGTAGAGCTAGGGTGCTGGCGGATGGACACTCTGGACAGAATGTATTGCTGAGACAAGTGGTGACACAAGGCGGAGTATTATCACCAACTCTATTCATACTCTTCATTAATGACATTGTAGCAGAGCTGCTCAATGGGATCCAAGCAGCCCTCTATGCAGATGACCTCATACTTTGGTGCACAGAGGAGTACACAACGACTGCCACGTACAGAATGCAGCTCGCCTTGGACAGAATTACAGCTTGGGTCAATCGCTGGTGTATTACTATCAACAAAGAAAAATCGTCAGCCATGCGATTCTCACTGTCCACCAAAACCAAGGTTGGCAATCTGACACTGGGCGGTACTCCATTCGAGTATGAGGACCAGCAGACATACCTGGGAGTCACCTATGATAGAAGATTAACATGGAAGGAGCACATCCAGAACGCAGAGGCAAAGGCAAGAAGAAAGCTAAACATCATGAGGAAGCTGGCAGGTACAAAGTGGGGTGCCAATGAAAGGATCCTCAAGACCATCTACCCAGGTGCCGTACGACCACACCTTGAGTATGGATCCAGCTCATGGATGACAGCAGCTAAATCTCATCAACAGAACCTCGACAGAGTACAAAACCAGGCACTGCGCATCATCACTGGTGGAATTAGATCAACACCAATAGAAAACATGGAGCAGACAGCAGGCATTCCCCCACTTAGCAAAGAAAGGGAATGCAAAGCGCTGATCCAAGCTGCAAAGGACAAATCGTTCAACAACCAC
>JAVVLW010000134.1:0-34000 GCA_034401795.1 Chaetoderma sp. LZ-2023a | reverse complement strand
AATAGGTACAAGGATAATGGAGAATGTTTGCAAGAATATTGGAGAATGGTTACAAGAATGATAGAGAATGGTTACAAGAATAATGGAAAATGGTTACCAGAATAATAGAGAACGGTTACTAGAATAATAGAGAATGGTTACAAGGATAATGGAGAATGGTTACAGAAATAATAGAGAATGGTTACAAGAGTACTAGAGAATGATTACAAGTATTCTAGAGAATGGTTACAAGAATACTAGAGAATGATTACAAGAATAATGGAGAATGGTTACACGAATAATAGAGAATGGTTACTAGAATAATAGAGAATGGTTACAATAATAATGGAGAATGGTTACCAGAATAATAGAGAATGGTTGCGAGAATACTAGAGAATGGTTACAAGATTACTAGAGAATGGTTAAAAGAATACTAGAGAATGGTTAGAAGAATCATGGAGAATGGTCACAAGAATAATAGAGAATGATTACAAGAATAATGGAAAATGGTTACAAGAATACTACAGAATGGTTAAAAGAATACTAGAGAATGGTTAGAAGAATAATGGAGAATGGTTAGAGGAATAATAGAGATTTGTTACAAGAATAATGGAGAATGGTTACAAGAATAATGGAGAATGGCTACAAGAATAATGGAGAATGACTACAAGAATAATAGAGAATGGCTACAAGAATAATAGAGAATGGCTACAAAATAATGGAGAATGGCTACAGGAATAATAGAGAATTGTTACAAGAATAATGGAGAATGGCTACAAGAATAATGGAGAATGGTTACAAGAATACTCTAGAATGGATACAAGAATAACAGAGAATGGTTACAAGAATAATAGGGAATGGTTACAAGAATGATGGAGAATGGTTACAAGAATAATAGAGAATGGATACAAGAATAATAGAGAAATGTTACAAGAATACTAGGGAATGGTTGCGAGAATACTAGAGAATGGTTACAAGAATACTAGAGAATGGTTACAGGAATACTGGTGAATGGTTACAAGAATAATGGAGAATGGCTACAAGAATAATAGAGAATGGCTACAAAATAATGGAGAATGGCTACAAGAATAATAGAGAATTGTTACAAGAATAATAGGGAATGGTTACAAGAATGATGGAGAATGGTTACAAGAATAATAGAGAATGGATACAAGAATAATAGAGAAATGTTACAAGAATACAAGAGAATGATTACAAGAATAATGGAAAATGGTTACAAGAATACTACAGAATGGTTAAAAGAATACTAGAGAATGGTTAGAAGAATAATGGAGAATGGTTGGAGGAATAATAGAGATTTGTTACAAAAATAATGGAGAATGGTTACAAGTTTAATGGAGAATGGCTACAAGAATAATGGAGAATGACTACAAGAATAATAGAGAATGGCTACAAGAATAATAGAGAATGGCTACAAAATAATGGAGAATGGCTACAAGAATAATAGAGAATGGTTACAAGAATACTCTAGAATGGATACAAGAATAACAGAGAATGGTTACAAGAATAATAGAGAATGATTACAAGAATAATGGAGAATGGCTACAAGAATAATAGAGAATGGTTACAAGAATAATAGAGAATGTTTACAAGAATAATCGTGAATGTCTAGAAGAATAATAGAGAATGGTTACAAGTATACTAGAGAATGGTCACAAGAATACAAGAGAATGATTACAAGAATACTGGTGAATGGTTACAAGAATAATGGAGAATGTTTACAAGAATAGTGGTGAATGGTTGCCAGAATTCTAGAGAATGGTTACAAGAATACTAGAGAATGGTTAACAGAATAGAAGAGAATGGTTACAGGAATACTGGTGAATGGTTACAAGAATAATGGCGAATGTTTACAAGAATAGTGGAGAATGGTTACAAGAATACTAGAGCATGGTTACAGGAATTCTATAGAACGGTTACAAGAATAATGAAAAATGGTTAAAAGAATACTAGGGAATGGTTGCGAGAATACTAGAGAATGGTTACCAGAATACTAGAGAATGGTTAAAAGAATACTAGAGAATGGTTAGAAGAATCATGGAGAATGGTTACAAGAATAATAGAGAATGATTACAAGAATAATGGAGAATGGCTACAAGAATAATGGAGAATGACTACAAGAATAATAGAGAATGGCTACAAGAATAATAGAGAATGGCTACAAAATAATGGAGAATGGCTACAGGAATAATAGAGAATTGTTACAAGAATAATGGAGAATGGCTACAAGAATAATGGAGAATGGTTACAAGAATACTCTAGAATGGATACAAGAATAACAGAGAAGGGTTACAAGAATAATAGAGAATGGTTACAAGAATAATGGAGAATGGCTACAAGAATAATAGAGAATGGTTACAAGAATAATAGAGAATGTTTACAAGAATAATCGTGAATGTCTAGAAGAATAATAGAGAATGGTTACAAGTATACTAGAGAATGGTCACAAGAATACAAGAGAATGATTACAAGAATACTGGTGAATGGTTACAAGAATAATGGAGAATGTTTACAAGAATAGTGGTGAATGGTTGCGAGAATTCTAGAGAATGGTTACAAGAATACTAGAGAATGGTTAACAGGATAGAAGAGAATGGTTACAGGAATACTGGTGAATGGTTACAAGAATAATGGAGAATGTTTACAAGAATAGTGGAGAATGGTTACAAGAATACTAGAGCATGGTTACAGGAATTCTATAGAACGGTTACAAGAATAATGAAAAATGGTTAAAAGAATACTAGGGAATGGTTGCGAGAATACTAGAGAATGGTTACAAGAATACTAGAGAATGGTTAAAAGAATACTAGAGAATGGTTAGAAGAATCATGGAGAATGGTTACAAGAATAATAGAGAATGATTACAAGAATAATGGAGAATGGCTACAAGAATAATGGAGAATGAGTACAAGAATAATAGAGAATGGCTACAAGAATAATAGAGAATGGCTACAAAATAATGGAGAATGGCTACAGGAATAATAGAGAATTGTTACAAGAATAATGGAGAATGGCTACAAGAATAATGGAGAATGGTTGCAAGAATACTCTAGAATGGATACAAGAATAACAGAGAATGGTTACAAGAATAATAGAGAATGGTTACAAGAATAATGGAGAATGGCTACAAGAATAATAGAGAATGGTTACAAGAATAATAGAGAATGTTTATAATAATAATCGTGAATGTCTAGAAGAATAATAGAGAATGGTTACAAGTATACTAGAGAATGGTCACAAGAATACAAGAGAATGATTACAAGAATACTGGTGAATGGTCACAAGAATAATGGAGAATGTTTACAAGAATTTGTGGAGAATGGTTACAAGAATACTAGAGCATGGTTACAGGAATTCTATAGAACGGTTACAAGAATAATGAAAAATGGTTAAAAGAATACTAGGGAATGGTTGCGAGAATACTAGAGAATGGTTACAAGAATACTAGCGAATGGTTACAGGAATACTGGTGAATGGTTACAAGAATAATGGAGAATGGCTACAAGAATAATAGAGAATGGCTACAAAATAATGGAGAATGGCTACAAGAATAATAGAGAATTGTTACAAGAATAATAGAGATTGGATACAAGAATAATAGAGAAATGTTGCAAGAATACAATAGAATGATTACAAGAATAATGGAAAATGGTTAAAAGAATACTACAGAATGGTTAAAAGAATACTAGAGAATGGTTAGAAGAATAATGGAGAATGGTTCGAGGAATAATAGAGATTTTTTACAAAAATAATGGAGAATGGTTACAAGAATAATGGAGAATGGCTACAAGAATAATGGAGAATGACTACAAGAATAATAGAGAATGGCTACAAGAATAATAGAGAATGGCTACAAAATAATGGAGAATGGCTACAAGAATAATAGAGAATGGTTACAAGAATACTCTAGAATGGATACAAGAATAACAGAGAATGGTTACAAGAATAATAGAGAATGGTTACAAGAATAATGGAGAATGGCTACAAGAATAATAGAGAATGGTTACAAGAATAATAGAGAATGTTTACAAGAATAATCGTGAATGTCTAGAAGAATAATAGAGAATGGTTACAAGTATACTAGAGAATGGTCACAAGAATACAAGAGAATGATTACAAGAATACTGGTGAATGGTTACAAGAATAATGGAGAATGTTTACAAGAATAGTGGTGAATGGTTGCGAGAATTCTAGAGAATGGTTACAAGAATACTAGAGAATGGTTAAAAGAATAGAAGAGAATCGTTACAGGAATACTGGTGAATGGTTACAAGAATAATGGAGAATGTTTACAAGAATAGTGGAGAATGGTTACAAGAATACTAGAGCATGGTTACAGGAATTCTATAGAACGGTTACAAGAATAATGAAAAATGGTTAAAAGAATACTAGGGAATGGTTGCGAGAATACTAGAGAATGGTTACAATAATACTAGAGAATGGTTAAAAGAATACTAGAGAATGGTTAGAAGAATCATGGAGAATGTTTACAAGAATAATAGAGAATGATTACAAGAATAATGGAAAATGGTTACAAGAATACTACAGAATGGTTAAAAGAATACTAGAGAATGGTTAGAAGAATAATGGAGAATGGTTAGAGGAATAATAGAGATTTGTTACAAGAATAATGGAGAATGGTTACAAGAATAATGGAGAATGGCTACAAGAATAATGGAGAATGACTACAAGAATAATAGAGAATGGCTATAAGAATAATAGAGAATGGCTACAAAATAATGGAGAATGGCTACAGGAATAATAGAGAATTGTTACAAGAATAATGGAGAATGGCTACAAGAATAATGGAGAATGGATACAAGAATACTCTAAAATGGATACAAGAATAACAGAGAATTGTTACAAGAATAATAGAGAATGGTTACAAGAATAATGGAGAATGGCTACAAGAATAATAGAGAATGGTTACAAGAATAATAGAGAATGATTACAAGAATAATCGAGAATGTCTACAAGAATAATTGCGAATGGTTACAAGAATACTAGAGAATTGTCACACGAATACAAGAGAATTATTACAAGAATAATGGTGAATGGTTACAAGAATAATAGAGAATGTTTACAAGAATAGTGGAGAATGGTTACACGAATAGTAGAGCATGGTTACAAGAATTCTAGAGAACGGTTACAAGAATAATAGAGAAATGTTACAAGAATAATGAAAAATGGTTAAAAGAATACTAGGGAATGGTTGCAAGAATACTAAAGAATGGTTACAAGAATACGGGAGAATGATTACACGAATAATGGAAAATCGCTACACGAATAATGGAGAATGGCTATGAGAAAATTAGGGAATAGTTACAAGAATACTAGAGAATGGTTACAAGAATAATAGTGAATGGTTACAAGAATACAAGAGAATGGCTAGAAGAGTACTGGAGAATGGTTACAAGAATACTAGAGAATAGGTACAAGGATAATGGAGAATGTTTGCATGAATACTAAAGAATTGATATAAGAATACTAGAGAATGGTTAAAGAATAATAGAGAATGGTTACAAGAATAATAGAGAATGGCTACAAGGATAATGGAGAATGGTTACAGAAATAATAGAGAATGGGTACAAGAGTACTAGAGAATGATTACAAGAATTCTAGAGAATGGTTACAAGAATACTAGAGAATGATTACAAGAATAATGGAGAATGGTTACAAGAATAATAAAGAATGGTTACTAGAATAATAGTGAATGGTTACAAGAATAATGGAGAATGGTTACCTGAATAATAGAGAATGGTTACTAGAATAATGGAGAATGGCTACAAGAATCATGGAGAATGGTTACAAGAATACTCTAGAATGGATACAAGAATAATAGAGAAAGCTTACAAGAATCATGGAGAATGGTTACAAGAATAATAGGGAATGGCTACAAGAAACTAGAGAATGGTTACAAGAATACTCTAGAATGGATACAAGAATACTAGAGAATGGTTACAGGAATACAAGGGAATGGTTAGAAGAATACTAGAGAATGGTTCCAAGAATACTGGCGAAAGGTTACAAGAATACTAGAGAATAGGTACAAGGATAATGGATAATGATTGCAAGAATACTAGAGAATGGATATAAGAATACTAGAGAATGGTTACAAGAATAATGGAGAATGGTTACAAGAATAATGGAGAATGGTTACAAGAATAATAGAGAATGGTTACAAGAATAATAGACAATGGCTACAAGAATAATAGAGAATGGTTACAAGAATCGTGGAGAATGGTTACAGGAATAATGGAGAATGGTTACATGAATAATAGAGAATTGTTACAAGAATAATGGAGAATGGTTACAAGAATAATAGAGAATGGTTACAAGAATAATATAGAATAGTTACAAGAATAATAGAGAATGGCGACATGAATAATAGAGAATGGTTACAAGAATAATGGTGAATGTCTACAAGAATAATAGAGAATGTGTGCAAGAATAGTGGAGAATGGTTACAAGAATTCTATAGAACGGTTACAAGAATACAAGAGACTGGTTGCAAGAATACTAGAGAATGATTACAAGAATACTAGCGAATGATTACAAAATAATGGAGAATGGTTAAAAGAATACTAGGGAATGGTTAGAAGAATATTAGTGAAGGTTTACAAGAATACTAGAGCAAGGTTACAAGAATACTAGAGAATAGGTACAAGGATAATGGAGAATGTTTGCAAGAATACTAGAGAATGGATATACGAATACTAGAGAATGGTTAAAGAATAATAGAGAATGGTTACAAGAATAATGGAGAATGGTTACAAGAATAATAGAGAATGGCTACAAGGATAATGGAGAATGGTTACAGAAATAATAGAGAATGGTTACAAGAATACTAGAGCAAGGTTACAAGAATACTAAAGAATAGGTACAAGGATAATGGAGAATGTTTTCAAGAATACTAGAGAATGGATATAAGAATACTAGAGAATGGTTAAAGAATAATAGAGATTTGTTACAAGAATAATGGAGAATGGTTACAAGAATAATAGAGAATGGTTACAAGAATAATATAGAATGGTTACAAGAATAATAGAGAATGGCGACATGAATACTAGAGAATGGTTACAAGAATAATGGTGAATGTCTACAAGAATAATAGAGAATGTGTGCAAGAATAGTGGAGAATGATTACAATAATTCTAGAGAACGGTTACAAGAATACTAGACACTCGTTGCAAGAATACTAGAGAATGATGACAAGAATACTAGAGAATGATTACAAAATAATGGACAATGGTTAAAAGAATACTAGGGAATGGTTAGAAGAATATTAGTGAATGTTTACAAGAATACTAGAGTCATGTTACACGAATACTAGAGAATAGGTACAAGGATAATGGAGAATGTTTGCAAGAATACTAGAGAATGGATATAAGAATACTAGAGAATGGTTAAAGAATAATAGAGAATGGTTACAAGAATAATAGAGAATGGCTACAATGATAATGGAGAATGGTGGTTACAGAAATATTAGAGAATGGTTACAAGAATACTAGAGAATGATTACACGAATACAAGAGAATGGTTACCAGAATACTAGAGAATGGTTAGAAGAATCATGGGGAATGGTTATAGGAACAATGGAAAATGGTTATAAGAATAATAGAGATTTGTTACAAGAATAATGGAGAATGGTTACAAGAATAATAGAGAATGGGTACAAGGATAATGGAGAATGGTTACAGAAATAATAGAGAATATTTACAAGAATACTAGAGAATGATTACAAGAATACAAGAGAATGATTAAAGAATAATGGAAAATGGTTACAAGAATACTAGAGAATGGTTAAAAGAATACTAGAGAATGGTTACAAGAATACTAGAGACTGGTTGCAAGAATACTAGAGAATGATTACAAGAATACTAGCGAATGATTACAAAATAATGGAGAATGGTTAAAAGAATACTAGGGAATGGTTAGAAGAATATTAGTGAAGGTTTACAAGAATACTAGAGCAAGGTTACAAGAATACTAGAGAATAGGTACAAGGATAATGGAGAATGTTTGCAAGAATACTAGAGAATGGTTACAAGAATAATGGAGAATGGCTACAAGAATAATAGAGAATGGCTACAAGGATAATGGAGAATGGTTACAGAAATAATAGAGAATGGTTACAAGAATACTAGAGCAAGGTTACAAGAATACTAGAGAATAGGTACAAGGATAATGGAGAATGTTTGCAATAATACTAGAGAATGGATATAAGAATACTAGAGAATGGTTAAAGAATAATAGAGATTTGTTACAAGAATAATGGAGAATGGTTACAAGAATAATAGAGAATGGTTACAAGAATAATATAGAATGGTTACAAGAATAATGGTGAATGTCTACAAGAATAATAGAGAATGTGTGCAAGAATAGTGGAGAATGATTACAATAATTCTAGAGAACGGTTACAAGAATACTAGAGACTCGTTGCAAGAATACTAGAGAATGATGACAAGAATACTAGAGAATGATTACAAAATAATGGACAATGGTTAAAAGAATACTAGGGAATGGTTAGAAGAATATTAGTGAATGTTTACAAGAATACTAGAGTCATGTTACACGAATACTAGAGAATAGGTACAAGGATAATGGAGAATGTTTGCAAGAATACTAGAGAATGGATATAAGAATACTAGAGAATGGTTAAAGAATAATAGAGAATGGTTACAAGAATAATAGAGAATGGCTACAATGATAATGGAGAATGGTGGTTACAGAAATATTAGAGAATGGTTACAAGAATACTAGAGAATGATTACACGAATACAAGAGAATGGTTACCAGAATACTAGAGAATGGTTAGAAGAATCATGGGGAATGGTTATAGGAACAATGGAAAATGGTTATAAGAATAATAGAGATTTGTTACAAGAATAATGGAGAATGGTTACAAGAATAATAGAGAATGGGTACAAGGATAATGGAGAATGGTTACAGAAATAATAGAGAATATTTACAAGAATACTAGAGAATGATTACAAGAATACAAGAGAATGATTAAAGAATAATGGAAAATGGTTACAAGAATACTAGAGAATGGTTAAAAGAATACTAGAGAATGGTTACAAGAATACTAGAGACTGGTTGCAAGAATACTAGAGAATGATTACAAGAATACTAGCGAATGATTACAAAATAATGGAGAATGGTTAAAAGAATACTAGGGAATGGTTAGAAGAATATTAGTGAAGGTTTACAAGAATACTAGAGCAAGGTTACAAGAATACTAGAGAATAGGTACAAGGATAATGGAGAATGTTTGCAAGAATACTAGAGAATGGTTACAAGAATAATGGAGAATGGTTACAAGAATAATAGAGAATGGCTACAAGGATAATGGAGAATGGTTACAGAAATAATAGAGAATGGTTACAAGAATACTAGAGCAAGGTTACAAGAATACTAGAGAATAGGTACAAGGATAATGGAGAATGTTTGCAATAATACTAGAGAATGGATATAAGAATACTAGAGAATGGTTAAAGAATAATAGAGATTTGTTACAAGAATAATGGAGAATGGTTACAAGAATAATAGAGAATGGTTACAAGAATAATATAGAATGGTTACAAGAATAATGGTGAATGTCTACAAGAATAATAGAGAATGTGTGCAAGAATAGTGGAGAATGGTTACAAGAATACTAGAAACTCGTTGCAAGAATACTAGAGAATGATTACAAGAATACTAGAGAATGATTACAAAATAATGGACAATGGTTAAAAGAATACTAGGGAATGGTTAGAAGAATATTAGTGAATGTTTACAAGAATACTAGAGCAATGTTACACGAATACTAGAGAATAGGTACAAGGATAATGGAGAATGTTTGCAAGAATACTAGAGAATGGATATAAGAATACTAGAGTATGGTTAAAGAATAATAGAGAATGGTTACAAGAATAATAGAGAATGGCTACAAGGATAATGGAGAATGGTGGTTACAGAAATAATAGAGAATGGTTACAAGAATACTAGAGAATGATTACACGAATACAAGAGAATGGTTACCAGAATACTAGAGAATGGTTAGAAGAATCATGGGGAATGGTTATAGGAACAATGGAGAATGGTTATAAGAATAATAGAGATTTGTTACAAGAATAATGGAGAATGGTTACAAGAATAATAGAGAATGGGTACAAGGATAATGGAGAATGGTTACAGAAATAATAGAGAATATTTACAAGAATACTAGAGAATGATTACAAGAATACAAGAGAATGATTAAAGAATAATGGAAAATGGTTACAAGAATACTAGAGAATGGTTAAAAGAATACTAGAGAATGGTTACAAGAATAATGGAGAATGACTACAAGAATAATAGAGAATGGTTACAAGAATAATAGAGAATGGTTACAAGAATAATGTAGAATGACTACAAGAATAATAGAGAATGGTTACAAGAATAATAGAGAATGGTTACAAGAATAATGGAGAACGGTTACGAGAATAATAGAGAATGGTTACTAGAATAATAGAGAATGGTTACAAGAATAATGGAGAATGGTTACAAGAATAATAGAGAATGGATACAAGAATAATAGAGAAATGTAACAAGAATACAAGAGAATGATTACAAGAATAATGGAAAATGGTTACAAGAATACTAGAGAATGGTTAAAAGAATACTAGAGAATGGTTAGAAGAATCATGGAGAAAGGTTATAGGAATAGTGGAGAATGGATACAAGAATACTAGAGAACGGCTATAAGAATACTCTAGAATGGATACAAGAATACTAGGGAATGGTTACAGGAATACAAGGGAACAGTTAGAGGAATACTAGAGAATAGTTACAAGAATACTGGCGAAAGCTTACAAGAATACTAGAGAATAGGTACAAGGATAATGGACAATGTTTGCAAGAATACTAGAGAATGGATATAAGAATACTAGAGAATGGTTAAAAGAATACTAGAGAATGGTTACAAGAATAATGGAGAATGGTTACAAGAATAATAGAGAATGGCTACAAGAATAATGGAACATGGTTACAAGAATACTAGAGAATGGTTACAAGAATACTAGAGAATGATTACAAGAATACTATAGAATGGCTACAAGAATACTAGAGAATGGTTACAAGAATACAAGAGATACAAGAATAATGGAAAATGGTTACAAGAATACTAGAGAATGATTACACGAATACAAGAGAATGGTTACAAGAATACTAGAGAATGGTTAGAAGAATCATGGGGAATGGTTATAGGAACAATGGAGAATGGTTATAAGAATAATAGAGATTTGTTACAAGAATAATGGAGAATGGTTACAAGAATAATAGAGAATGGATACAAGAATAATAGAGAAATGTAACAAGAATACTAGAGAATGATTACAGGAATACAAGAGAATGATAAAGGATAATGGAAAATGGTTACAAGAATACTAGAGAATGGTTAAAAGAATACTAGAGAATGGTTACAAGAATAATGTAGAATGACTACAAGAATAATAGAGAATGGTTACAAGAATAATAGAGAATGGTTACAAGAATAATGGAGAATGGTTACAAGAATAATAGAGAATGGATACAAGAATAATAGAGAAATGTAACAAGAATACAAGAGAATGATTACAAGAATAATGGAAAATGGTTACAAGAATACTAGAGAATGGTTAAAAGAATACTAGAGAATGGTTAGAAGAATCATGGAGAAAGGTTATAGGAATAGTGGAGATTGGATACAAGAATACTAGAGAACGGCTATAAGAATACTCTAGAATGGATACAAGAATACTAGGGAATGGTTACAGGAATACAAGGGAATAGTTAGAGGAATACTAGAGAATGGTTACAAGAATACTGGCGAAAGCTTACAAGAATACTAGAGAATAGGTACAAGGATAATGGACAATGTTTGTAAGAATACTAGAGAATGGATATAAGAATACTAGAGAATGGTTAAAAGAATACTAGAGAATGGTTACAAGAATAATGGAGAATGGTTACAAGAATAATAGAGAATGGCTACAAGAATAATGGAACATGGTTACAATAATACTAGAGAATGGTTACAAGAATACTAGAGAATGATTACAAGAATACTATAGAATGGCTACAAGAATACTAGAGAATGGTTACAAGAATACAAGAGAATGATTACAAGAATAATGGAAAATGGTTACAAGAATACTAGAGAATGGTTAAAAGAATACTAGAGAATGGTTATAGGAATAATGGAGAATGGTTACAAGAATAATAGAGAATGACTACAAGAATAATACAGAATGACTACAAGAATAATAGAGAATGGCTACAAGGATAATGGACAACGGTTACAAGAGTAATAGAGAATGGCTACTAGAATAATAGAGATTGGTTACAAGAATAATAGAGAATGGTTACTAGAATAATAGAGAATGGTTACAAGAATAATGGAGAATGGTTACAAGAATACTAGTGTATGGTTAAAAGAATACTGGAGAATGGTTAGAAGAATCATGGAGAATGGTTAGAAGAATCGTGGAGAATGGTTACAGGAATAGCGGAGAATGGCTACATGAATAACAGAGAATTGTTACAAGAATAATAGAGAATGGTTACAAGAATAGTGGAGAATGGATATAAGAATACTAGAGAATAGTTAAATGAATAATAGAGAATGATTACAAGAATTCTATAGAACGGTTACAGGAATACTAGAGACTGGTTGCAAGAATACTAGAGAATGATTACAAAATAATGGAGAATGGTTAAAGGAATACTAGGGAATGGTTAGAAGAATATTAGTGAAGGTTTACAAGAATACTAGAGCAGGGTTACAAGAATACTAGAGAATAGGTACAAGGATAATGGAGAATGTTTGCAAGAATACTAGAGAATGGATATACGAATACTAGAGAATGGTTAGAAGAATAATAGAGAATGTTTACAAGAATAGTGGAGAATGGTTACACGAATACTAGAGCATGGTTACAAGAATTCTAGAGAACGGTTACAAGAATAATAGAGAAAGGTTACAAGAATACTAGAGCAAGGTTACAAGAATACTAGAGAATAGGTACAAGGATAATGGAGAATGTTTGCAAGAATACTAGAGAATGGATATAAGAATACTAGAGAATGGTTAAAGAATAATAGAGATTTGTTACAAGAATAATGGAGAATGGTTACAAGAATAATAGAGAATGGTTACAAGAATAATATAGAATGGTTACAAGAATAATAGAGAATGGCGACATGAATAATAGAGAATGGTTACAAGAATAATGGTGAATGTCTACAAGAATAATAGAGAAATGTTACAAGAATACAAGAGTATGGTTAAAAGAATACTAGAGAATGGTTAGAAGAATCATGGAGAATGGTTACAAGAATAATAGAGAATGATCACAAAAATTATCGAGAATGTCTACAAGAATAATGGTGAATGGTTACAAGAATAATAGAGAAAGGTTACAAGAATAATAGAGAAAGGTTACAAGAATAATGGAAAATGGTTAAAAGAATACTAGGGAATGGTGCAAGAATACTAGAGAATGGTTACAAGAATAATAGTGAATGGTTACAAGAATACAAGAGAATGGCTAGAAGAGTACTGGAGAATGGTTACAAGAATACTAGAGAATAGGTACAAGGATAATGGAGAATGGTTACAGAAATAATAGAGAATGGTTACAAGAGTACTAGAGAATGATTATAAGTGTTCTAGAGAATGGTTACAAGAATACTAGAGAATGATTACAAGAATAATGGAGAATGGTTACACGAATAATAGAGAATGGTTACTAGAATAATAGAGAATGGTTACAAGAATGATGGAGAATGTTTACAAGAATAATAGAGAATGGATACAAGAATAATAGAGAATGGTTAGAAGAATAATGGCAAATGGTTACAAGAATACTAGAGAATGGTTAAAATAATACTAGAGAAAGGTTAGAAGAATAATGGAGAATGGTTATAGGAATAATAGAGGTTTGTTACAAGAATAATGGAGAATGGTTACAAGAATAATGGAGAATGGCTACAAGAATAATGGAGAATGACTACAAGAATAATAGAGAATGGCTACAAGAATAATAGAGAATGGCTACAAAATAATGGAGAATGGCTACAAGAATAATAGAGAATTGTTACAAGAATAATGGAGAATGGCTACAAGAATAATGGAGAATGGTTACAAGAATACTCTAGAATGGATACAAGAATAACAGAGAATGGTTACAAGAATAATAGAGAATGGTTACAAGAATAATGGAGAATGGCTACAAGAATAATAGAGAAATGTTACAAGAATACAAGAGAATGATTACAAGAATAATGGAAAATGGTTACAAGAATACTACAGAATGGTTAAAAGAATACTAGAGAATGGTTAGAAGAATAATGGAGAATGGTTAGAGGAATAATAGAGATTTGTTACAAAAATAATGGAGAATGGCTACAAGAATAATGGAGAATGGTTACAAGAATACTCTAGAATGGATACAAGAATACTCTAGAATGGATACAAGAATAACAGAGAATGGTTACAAGAATAATAGAGAATGGTTACAAGAATGATGGAGAATGGTTACAAGAATAATAGAGAATGGATACAAGAATAATAGAGAAATGTTACAAGAATACAAGAGAATGATTACAAGAATAATGGAAAATGGTTACAAGAATACTACAGAATTGTTAAAAGAATACTAGTGAATGGTTAGAAGAATAATGGAGAATGGTTAGAGGAATAATAGAGATTTGTTACAAAAATAATGGAGAATGGTTACAAGAATAATGGAGAATGGCTACAAGAATAATGGAGAATGACTACAAGAATAATAGAGAATGGCTACAAGAATAATAGAGAATGGCTACAAAATAATGGAGAATGGCTACAAGAATAATATAGAATTGTTACAAGAATAATGGAGAATGGCTACAAGAATAATGGAGAATCGTTACAAAAATACTCTAGAATGGATACAAGAATAACAGAGAATGGTTACAAGAATAATAGAGAATGGTTACAAGAATAATGGAGAATGGCTACAAGAATAATAGAGAATGGTTACAAGAATAATAGAGAATGTTTACAAGAATATTCGTGAATGTCTAGAAGAATAATAGAGAATGGTTACAAGTATACTAGAGAATGGTCACAAGAATACAAGAGAATGATTACAAGAATACTGGTGAATGGTTACAAGAATAATGGAGAATGTGGAGAATGGTTACAAGAATACTAGAGCATGGTTACAGGAATTCTATAGAACGGTTACAAGAATAAGGAAAAATGGTTAAAAGAATACTAAGGAATGGTTGCGAGAATACTAGAGAATGGTTACAAGAATACTAGAGAATGGTTAAAAGAATAGAAGAGAATGGTTACAGGAATACTGGTGAATGGTTACAAGAATAATGGAGAATGTTTACAAGAATAGTGGAGAATGGTTACAAGAATACTAGAGCATGGTTACAGGAATTCTATAGAACGGTTACAAGAATAATGAAAAATGGTTAAAAGAATACTAGGGAATGGTTGCGAGAATACTAGAGAATGGTTACAAGAATACTAGAGAATGGTTAAAAGAATACTAGAGAATGGTTTGAAGAATCATGGAGAATGGTTACAAGAATACTAGAGAATGATTACAAGAATAATGGAAAATGGTTACAAGAATACTACAGAATGGTTAAAAGAATACTAGAGAATGGTTAGAAGAATAATGGAGAATGGTTAGAGGAATAATAGAGATTTGTTACAAGAATAATGGAGAATGGTTACAAGAATAATGGAGAATGGCTACAAGAATAATGGAGAATGACTACAAGAATAATAGAGAATGGCTACAAGAATAATAGAGAATGGCTACAAAATAATGGAGAATGGCTACAAGAATAATAGAGAATTGTTACAAGAATAATGGAGAATGGCTACAAGAATAATGGAGAATGGTTACAAGAATACTCTAGAATGGATACAAGAATAACAGAGAATGGTTACAAGAATAATAGAGAATGGTTACAAGAATGATGGAGAATGTTTACAAGAATAATAGAGAATGGATACAAGAATAATAGAGAATGGTTAGAAGAATAATGGAAAATGGTTACAAGAATACTAGAGAATGGTTAAAATAATACTAGAGAAAGGTTAGAAGAATAATGGAGAATGGTTATAGGAATAATAGAGGTTTGTTACAAGAATAATGGAGAATGGTTACAAGAATAATGGAGAATGGCTACAAGAATAATGGAGAATGACTACAAGAATAATAGAGAATGGCTACAAGAATAATAGAGAATGGCTACAAAATAATGGAGAATGGCTACAAGAATAATAGAGAATTGTTACAAGAATAATGGAGAATGGCTACAAGAATAATGGAGAATGGTTACAAGAATACTCTAGAATGGATACAAGAATAACAGAGAATGGTTACAAGAATAATAGAGAATGGTTACAAGAATAATGGAGAATGGCTACAAGAATAATAGAGAAATGTTACAAGAATACAAGAGAATGATTACAAGAATAATGGAAAATGGTTACAAGAATACTACAGAATGGTTAAAAGAATACTAGAGAATGGTTAGAAGAATAATGGAGAATGGTTAGAGGAATAATAGAGATTTGTTACAAAGATAATGGAGAATGGCTACAAGAATAATGGAGAATGGTTACAAGAATACTCTAGAATGGATACAAGAATACTCTAGAATGGATACAAGAATAACAGAGAATGGTTACAAGAATAATAGAGAATGGTTACAAGAATGATGGAGAATGGTTACAAGAATAATAGAGAATGGATACAAGAATAATAGAGAAATGTTACAAGAATACAAGAGAATGATTACAAGAATAATGGAAAATGGTTACAAGAATACTACAGAATGGTTAAAAGAATACTAGTGAATGGTTAGAAGAATAATGGAGAATGGTTAGAGGAATAATAGAGATTTGTTACAAAAATAATGGAGAATGGTTACAAGAATAATGGAGAATGGCTACAAGAATAATGGAGAATGACTACAAGAATAATAGAGAATGGCTACAAGAATAATAGAGAATGGCTACAAAATAATGGAGAATGGCTACAAGAATAATATAGAATTGTTACAAGAATAATGGAGAATGGCTACAAGAATAATGGAGAATGGTTACAAAAATACTCTAGAATGGATACAAGAATAACAGAGAATGGTTACAAGAATAATAGAGAATGGTTACAAGAATAATGGAGAATGGCTACAAGAATAATAGAGAATGGTTACAAGAATAATAGAGAATGTTTACAAGAATATTCGTGAATGTCTAGAAGAATAATAGAGAATGGTTACAAGTATACTAGAGAATGGTCACAAGAATACAAGAGAATGATTACAAGAATACTGGTGAATGGTTACAAGAATAATGGAGAATGTGGAGAATGGTTACAAGAATACTAGAGCATGGTTACAGGAATTCTATAGAACGGTTACAAGAATAAGGAAAAATGGTTAAAAGAATACTAAGGAATGGTTGCGAGAATACTAGAGAATGGTTACAAGAATACTAGAGAATGGTTAAAAGAATAGAAGAGAATGGTTACAGGAATACTGGTGAATGGTTACAAGAATAATGGAGAATGTTTACAAGAATAGTGGAGAATGGTTACAAGAATACTAGAGCATGGTTACAGGAATTCTATAGAACGGTTACAAGAATAATGAAAAATGGTTAAAAGAATACTAGGGAATGGTTGCGAGAATACTAGAGAATGGTTACAAGAATACTAGAGAATGGTTAAAAGAATACTAGAGAATGGTTTGAAGAATCATGGAGAATGGTTACAAGAATACTAGAGAATGATTACAAGAATAATGGAAAATGGTTACAAGAATACTACAGAATGGTTAAAAGAATACTAGAGAATGGTTAGAAGAATAATGGAGAATGGTTAGAGGAATAATAGAGATTTGTTACAAGAATAATGGAGAATGGTTACAAGAATAATGGAGAATGGCTACAAGAATAATGGAGAATGACTACAAGAATAATAGAGAATGGCTACAAGAATAATAGAGAATGGCTACAAAATAATGGAGAATGGCTACAGGAATAATAGAGAATTGTTACAAGAATAATGGAGAATGGCTACAAGAATAATGGAGAATGGTTACAAGAATACTCTAGAATGGATACAAGAATAACAGAGAATGGTTTCAAGAATAATAGAGAATGGTTACAAGAATAATAGAGAATGGTTACAAGAATAATAGAGAATGTTTATAAGAATAATCGTGAATGTCTAGAAGAATAATAGAGAATGGTTACAAGAATACAAGAGAATGATTACAAGAATACTGGTGAATGGTTACAAGAATAATGGAGAATGTTTACAAGAATAGTGGAGAATGGTTACAAGAATACTAGAGCATGGTTACAGGAATTCTATAGAACGGTTACAAGAATAATGAAAAATGGTTAAAAGAATACTAGGGAATGGTTGCGAGAATACTAGAGAATGGTTACAAGAATACTAGAGAATGGTTACAGGAATACTGGTGAATGGTTACAAGAATAATGGAGAATGTTTACAAGAATAGTGGAGAATGGTTACAAGAATACTAGAGCATGGTTAAAGGAATTCTATAGAACGGTTACAAGAATAATGAAAAATGGTTAAAAGAATACTAGGGAATGGTTGCGAGAATACTAGAGAATGGTTACAAGAATACTAGAGAATGGTTAAAAGAATACTAGAGAATGGTTAGAAGAATCATGGAGAATGGTTACAAGAATAATAGAGAATGATTACAAGAATAATCGAGAATGTCTACAAGAATAATTGCGAATGGTTACAAGAATACTAGAGAATTGTCACACGAATACAAGAGAATTATTACAAGAATAATGGTGAATGGTTACAAGAATAATAGAGAATGTTTACAAGAATAGTGGAGAATGGTTACACGAATACTAGAGCACGGTTACAAGAATTCTAGAGAACGGTTACAGGAATAATAGAGAAAGGTTACAAGAATACTAGAGCAAGGTTACAAGAATACTAGAGAATAGGTACAAGGATAATGGAGAATGTTTGCAAGAATACTAGAGAATGGATATAAGAATACTAGAGAATGGTTAAAGAATAATAGAGATTTGTTACAAGAATAAGGGAGAATGGTTACAAGAATAATAGAGAATGGTTACAAGAATAATATAGAATGGTTACAAGAATAATAGAGAATGGCGACATGAATAATAGAGAATGGTTACAAGAATAATGGTGAATGTCTACAAGAATAATAGAGAAATGTTTCAAGAATACAAGAGTATGGTTAAAAGAATACTAGAGAATGGTTAGAAGAATCATGGAGAATGGTTACAAGAATAATAGAGAATGATCACAAAAATAATCGAGAATGTCTACAAGAATAATGGTGAATGGTTACAAGAATAATAGAGAAAGGTTACAAGAATAATAGAGAAAGGTTACAAGAATAATGGAAAATGGTTAAAAGAATACTAGGGAATGGTTGCAAGAATACTAGAGAATGGTTACAAGAATAATAGTGAATGGTTACAAGAATACAAGAGAATGGCTAGAAGAGTACTGGAGAATGGTTACAAGAATACTAGAGAATAGGTACAAGGATAATGGAGAATGTTTGCATGAATACTAGAGAATTGATATAAGAATACTAGAGAATGGTTAAAGAATAATAGAGAATGGTTACAAGAATAATAGAGAATGGTTACAGAAATAATAGAGAATGGTTACAAGAGTACTAGAGAATGATTATAAGTGTTCTAGAGAATGGTTACAAGAATAATATAGAATGGTTACAAGAATAATAGAGAATGGCGACATGAATAATAGAGAATGGTTACAAGAATAATGGTGAATGTCTACAAGAATAATAGAGAAATGTTTCAAGAATACAAGAGTATGGTTAAAAGAATACTAGAGAATGGTTAGAAGAATCATGGAGAATGGTTACAAGAATAATAGAGAATGATCACAAAAATAATCGAGAATGTCTACAAGAATAATGGTGAATGGTTACAAGAATAATAGAGAAAGGTTACAAGAATAATAGAGAAAGGTTACAAGAATAATGGAAAATGGTTAAAAGAATACTAGGGAATGGTTGCAAGAATACTAGAGAATGGTTACAAGAATAATAGTGAATGGTTACAAGAATACAAGAGAATGGCTAGAAGAGTACTGGAGAATGGTTACAAGAATACTAGAGAATAGGTACAAGGATAATGGAGAATGTTTGCATGAATACTAGAGAATTGATATAAGAATACTAGAGAATGGTTAAAGAATAATAGAGAATGATTACAAGAATAATGGAGAATGGTTATACGAATAATAGAGAATGGTTACTAGAATAATAGAGAATGGTTACAATAATAATGGAGAATGGTTACCAGAATAATAGAGAATGGTTACTAGAATAATAGAGAATGGTTACAAGAATGATGGAGAATGTTTACAAGAATATTAGAGAATGGATACAAGAATAATAGAGAATGGTTAGAAGAATAATGGAAAATGGTTACAAGAATACTAGAGAATGGTCAAAAGAATACTAGAGAATGGTTAGAGGAATAATGGAGAATGGTTAGAGGAATAATATAGGTTTGTTACAAGAATAATGGAGAATGGTTACAAGAATAATGGAGAATGGCTACAAGAATAATGGAGAATGACTACAAGAATAATAGAGAATGGCTACAAGAATAATAGAGAATGGCTACAAAATAATGGAGAATGGCTACAAGAATAATAGAGAATTGTTACAAGAATAATGGAGAATGGCTACAAGAATAATGGAGAATGGTTACAAGAATACTCTAGAATGGATACAAGAATAACAGAGAATGGTTACAAGAATAATAGAGAATGGTTACAAGAATAATGGAGAATGGCTAGAAGAATAATAGAGAAATGTTACAAGAATACAAGAGAATGATTACAAGAATAATGGAAAATGGTTACAAGAATACTACAGAATGGTTAAAAGAATACTAGAGAATGGTTAGAAGAATAATGGAGAATGGTTAGAGGAATAATAGAGATTTGTTACAAAAATAATGGAGAATGGCTACAAGAATAATGGAGAATGGTTACAAGAATACTCTAGAATAGATACAAGAATAACAGAGAATGGTTACAAGAATAATAGAGAATGGTTACAAGAATAATGGAGAATGGCTACAAGAATAATAGAGAATGGTTACAAGAATAATAGAGAATGTTTACAAGAATAATCGTGAATGTCTAGAAGAATAATAGAGAATGGTTACAAGTATACGAGAGAATGGTCACAAGAATACTAGAGAATGGTTACAAGAATACTGGAGAATGATTACACGAATAATGGAAAATCGCTACACGAATAATGGAGAATGGCTATGAGAAAAATAGGGAATAGTTACAAGAATACTAGAGAATGGTTACAAGAATAATAGTGAATGGTTACAAGAATACAAGAGAATGGCTAGAAGAGTACTGGAGAATGGTTACAAGAATACTAGAGAATAGGTACAAGGATAATGGAGAATGTTTGCATGAATAATATAGAATGGTTACAAGAATAATAGAGAATGGCGACATGAATAATAGAGAATGGTTACAAGAATAATGGTGAATGTCTACAAGAATAATAGAGAAATGTTTCAAGAATACAAGAGTATGGTTAAAAGAATACTAGAGAATGGTTAGAAGAATCATGGAGAATGGTTACAAGAATAATAGAGAATGATCACAAAAATAATCGAGAATGTCTACAAGAATAATGGTGAATGGTTACAAGAATAATAGAGAAAGGTTACAAGAATAATAGAGAAAGGTTACAAGAATAATGGAAAATGGTTAAAAGAATACTAGGGAATGGTTGCAAGAATACTAGAGAATGGTTAAAAGAATAATAGTGAATGGTTACAAGAATACAAGAGAATGGCTAGAAGAGTACTGGAGAATGGTTACAAGAATACTAGAGAATAGGTACAAGGATAATGGAGAATGTTTGCATGAATACTAGAGAATTGATATAAGAATACTAGAGAATGGTTAAAGAATAATAGAGAATGGTTACAAGAATAATAGAGAATGGTTACAGAAATAATAGAGAATGGTTACAAGAGTACTAGAGAATGATTATAAGTGTTCTAGAGAATGGTTACAAGAATAATAGAGAATGGTTACAAGAATAATATAGAATGGTTACAAGAATAATAGAGAATGGCGACATGAATAATAGAGAATGGTTACAAGAATAATGGTGAATGTCTACAAGAATAATAGAGAAATGTTTCAAGAATACAAGAGTATGGTTAAAAGAATACTAGAGAATGGTTAGAAGAATCATGGAGAATGGTTACAAGAATAATAGAGAATGATCACAAAAATAATCGAGAATGTCTACAAGAATAATGGTGAATGGTTACAAGAATAATAGAGAAAGGTTACAAGAATAATAGAGAAAGGTTACAAGAATAATGGAAAATTGTTAAAAGAATACTAGGGAATGGTTGCAAGAATACTAGAGAATGGTTACAAGAATAATAGTGAATGGTTACAAGAATACAAGAGAATGGCTAGAAGAGTACTGGAGAATGGTTACAAGAATACTAGAGAATAGGTACAAGGATAATGGAGAATGTTTGCATGAATACTAGAGAATTGATATAAGAATACTAGAGAATGGTTAAAGAATAATAGAGAATGATTACAAGAATAATGGAGAATGGTTACACGAATAATAGAGAATGGTTACTAGAATAATAGAGAATGGTTACAATAATAATGGAGAATGGTTACCAGAATAATAGAGAATGGTTACTAGAATAATAGAGAATGGTTACAAGAATGATGGAGAATGTTTACAAGAATAATAGAGAATGGATACAAGAATAATAGAGAATGGTTAGAAGAATAATGGAAAATGGTCAAAAGAATACTAGAGAATGGTTAGAGGAATAATGGAGAATGGTTAGAGGAATAATATAGGTTTGTTACAAGAATAATGGAGAATGGTTACAAGAATAATGGAGAATGGCTACAAGAATAATGGAGAATGACTACAAGAATAATAGAGAATGGCTACAAGAATAATAGAGAATGGCTACAAAATAATGGAGAATGGCAACAAGAATAATAGAGAATTGTTACAAGAATAATGGAGAATGGCTACAAGAATAATGGAGAATGGTTACAAGAATACTCTAGAATGGATACAAGAATAACAGAGAATGGTTACAAGAATAATAGAGAATGGTTACAAGAATAATGGAGAATGGCTAGAAGAATAATAGAGAAATGTTACAAGAATACAAGAGAATGATTACAAGAATAATCGAAAATGGTTACAAGAATACTACAGAATGGTTAAAAGAATACTAGAGAATGGTTAGAAGAATAATGGAGAATGGTTAGAGGAATAATAGAGATTTGTTGCAAAAATAATGGAGAATGGCTACAAGAATAATGGAGAATGGTTACAAGAATACTCTAGAATAGATACAAGAATAACAGAGAATGGTTACAAGAATAATAGAGAATGGTTACAAGAATAATGGAGAATGGCTACAAGAATAATAGAGAATGGTTACAAGAATAATAGAGAATGTTTACAAGAATAATCGTGAATGTCTAGAAGAATAATAGAGAATGGTTACAAGTATACTAGAGAATGGTCACAAGAATACTAGAGAATGGTTACAAGAATACTGGAGAATGATTACACGAATAATGGAAAATCGCTACACGAATAATGGAGAATGGCTATGAGAAAAATAGGGAATAGTTACAAGAATACTAGAGAATGGTTACAAGAATAATAGTGAATGGTTACAAGAATACAAGAGAATGGCTAGAAGAGTACTGGAGAATGGTTACAAGAATACTAGAGAATAGGTACAAGGATAATGGAGAATGTTTGCATGAATAATATAGAATGGTTACAAGAATAATAGAGAATGGCGACATGAATAATAGAGAATGGTTACAAGAATAATGGTGAATGTCTACAAGAATAATAGAGAAATGTTTCAAGAATACAAGAGTATGGTTAAAAGAATACTAGAGAATGGTTAGAAGAATCATGGAGAATGGTTACAAGAATAATAGAGAATGATCACAAAAATAATCGAGAATGTCTACAAGAATAATGGTGAATGGTTACAAGAATAATAGAGAAAGGTTACAAGAATAATAGAGAAAGGTTACAAGAATAATGGAAAATGGTTAAAAGAATACTAGGGAATGGTTGCAAGAATACTAGAGAATGGTTACAAGAATAATAGTGAATGGTTACAAGAATACAAGAGAATGGCTAGAAGAGTACTGGAGAATGGTTACAAGAATACTAGAGAATAGGTACAAGGATAATGGAGAATGTTTGCATGAATACTAGAGAATTGATATAAGAATACTAGAGAATGGTTAAAGAATAATAGAGAATGGTTACAAGAATAATAGAGAATGGTTACAGAAATAATAGAGAATGGTTACAAGAGTACTAGAGAATGATTATAAGTGTTCTAGAGAATGGTTACAAGAATAATAGAGAATGGTTACAAGAATAATATAGAATGGTTACAAGAATAATAGAGAATGGCGACATGAATAATAGAGAATGGTTACAAGAATAATGGTGAATGTCTACAAGAATAATAGAGAAATGTTTCAAGAATACAAGAGTATGGTTAAAAGAATACTAGAGAATGGTTAGAAGAATCATGGAGAATGGTTACAAGAATAATAGAGAATGATTACAAAAATAATCGAGAATGTCTACAAGAATAATGGTGAATGGTTACAAGAATAATAGAGAAAGGTTACAAGAATAATAGAGAAAGGTTACAAGAATAATGGAAAATGGTTAAAAGAATACTAGGGAATGGTTGCAAGAATACTAGAGAATGGTTACAAGAATAATAGTGAATGGTTACAAGAATACAAGAGAATGGCTAGAAGAGTACTGGAGAATGGTTACAAGAATACTAGAGAATAGGTACAAGGATAATGGAGAATGTTTGCATGAATACTAGAGAATTGATATAAGAATACTAGAGAATGGTTAAAGAATAATAGAGAATGATTACAAGAATAATGGAGAATGGTTACACGAATAATAGAGAATGGTTACTAGAATAATAGAGAATGGTTACAATAATAATGGAGAATGGTTACCAGAATAATAGAGAATGGTTACTAGAATAATAGAGAATGGTTACAAGAATGATGGAGAATGTTTACAAGAATAATAGAGAATGGATACAAGAATAATAGAGAATGGTTAGAAGAATAATGGAAAATGGTTACAAGAATACTAGAGAATGGTCAAAAGAATACTAGAGAATGGTTAGAGGAATAATGGAGAATGGTTAGAGGAATAATATAGGTTTGTTACAAGAATAATGGAGAATGGTTACAAGAATAATGGAGAATGGCTACAAGAATAATGGAGAATGACTACAAGAATAATAGAGAATGGCTACAAGAATAATAGAGAATGGCTACAAAATAATGGAGAATGGCTACAAGAATAATAGAGAATTGTTACAAGAATAATGGAGAATGGCTACAAGAATAATGGAGAATGGTTACAAGAATACTCTAGAATGGATACAAGAATAACAGAGAATGGTTACAAGAATAATAGAGAATGGTTACAAGAATAATGGAGAATGGCTAGAAGAATAATAGAGAAATGTTACAAGAATACAAGAGAATGATTACAAGAATAATGGAAAATGGTTACAAGAATACTACAGAATGGTTAAAAGAATACTAGAGAATGGTTAGAAGAATAATGGAGAATGGTTAGAGGAATAATAGAGATTTGTTACAAAAATAATGGAGAATGGCTACAAGAATAATGGAGAATGGTTACAAGAATACTCTAGAATAGATACAAGAATAACAGAGAATGGTTACAAGAATAATAGAGAATGGTTACAAGAATAATGGAGAATGGCTACAAGAATAATAGAGAATGGTTACAAGAATAATAGAGAATGTTTACAAGAATAATCGTGAATGTCTAGAAGAATAATAGAGAATGGTTACAAGTATACTAGAGAATGGTCACAAGAATACTAGAGAATGGTTACAAGAATACTGGAGAATGATTACACGAATAATGGAAAATCGCTACACGAATAATGGAGAATGGCTATGAGAAAAATAGGGAATAGTTACAAGAATACTAGAGAATGGTTACAAGAATAATAGTGAATGGTTACAAGAATACAAGAGAATGGCTAGAAGAGTACTGGAGAATGGTTACAAGAATACTAGAGAATAGGTACAAGGATAATGGAGAATGTTTGCATGAATACTAGAGAATTGATATAAGAATACTGGAGAATGGTTAAAGAATAATAGAGAATGGTTACAAGAATAATGAGAATGGCTACAAGGATAATGGAGAATGGTTACATAAATAATAGAGAATGGTTACAAGAGTACTAGGGAATGATTACAAGTATTCTAGAGAATGGTTACAAGAATACTAGAGAATGATTACAAGAATAATGGAGAATGGTTACACGAATAATAGAGAATGGTTACTAGAATAATAGAGAATGGTTACAAGAATGATGGAGAATGGTTACAAGAATAATAGAGAATGGATACAAGAATACTAGAGAATGGTTAGAAGAATAATGGAGAATGGTTAGAGGAATAATAGAGAATGGCTACAAAATAATGGAGAATGGCTACAGGAATAATAGAGAATTGTTACAAGAATAATGGAGAATGGCTACAAGAATAATGGAGAATGGTTACAAGAATACTCTAGAATGGATACAAGAATAACAGAGAATGGTTTCAAGAATAATAGAGAATGGTTACAAGACTAATGGAGAATGGCTACAAGAATAATAGAGAATGGTTACAAGAATAATAGAGAATGTTTATAAGAATAATCGTGAATGTCTAGAAGAATAATAGAGAATGGTTACAAGAATACAAGAGAATGATTACAAGAATACTGGTGAATGGTTACAAGAATAATGGAGAATGTTTACAAGAATAGTGGAGAATGGTTACAAGAATACTAGAGCATGGTTACAGGAATTCTATAGAACGGTTACAAGAATAATGAAAAATGGTTAAAAGAATACTAGGGAATGGTTGCGAGAATACTAGAGAATGGTTACAAGAATACTAGAGAATGGTTACAGGAATACTGGTGAATGGTTACAAGAATAATGGAGAATGTTTACAAGAATAGTGGAGAATGGTTACAAGAATACTAGAGCATGGTTAAAGGAATTCTATAGAACGGTTACAAGAATAATGAAAAATGGTTAAAAGAATACTAGGGAATGGTTGCGAGAATACTAGAGAATGGTTACAAGAATACTAGAGAATGGTTAAAAGAATACTAGAGAATCGTTAGAAGAATCATGGAGAATGGTTACAAGAATAATAGAGAATGATTACAAGAATAATCGAGAATGTCTACAAGAATAATTGCGAATGGTTACAAGAATACTAGAGAATTGTCACACGAATACAAGAGAATTATTACAAGAATAATGGTGAATGGTTACAAGAATAATAGAGAATGTTTACAAGAATAGTGGAGAATGGTTACACGAATACTAGAGCATGGTTACAAGAATTCTAGAGAACGGTTACAGGAATAATAGAGAAAGGTTACAAGAATACTAGAGCAAGGTTACAAGAATACTAGAGAATAGGTACAAGGATAATGGAGAATGTTTGCAAGAATACTAGAGAATGGATATAAGAATACTAGAGAATGGTTAAAGAATAATAGAGATTTGTTACAAGAATAATGGAGAATGGTTACAAGAATAATAGAGAATGGTTACAAGAATAATATAGAATGGTTACAAGAATAATAGAGAATGGCGACATGAATAATAGAGAATGGTTACAAGAATAATGGTGAATGTCTACAAGAATAATAGAGAAATGTTTCAAGAATACAAGAGTATGGTTAAAAGAATACTAGAGAATGGTTAGAAGAATCATGGAGAATGGTTACAAGAATAATAGAGAATGATCACAAAAATAATCGAGAATGTCTACAAGAATAATGGTGAAAGGTTACAAGAATAATAGAGAAAGGTTACAAGAATAATAGAGAAAGGTTACAAGAATAATGGAAAATGGTTAAAAGAATACTAGGGAATGGTTGCAAGAATACTAGAGAATGGTTACAAGAATAATAGTGAATGGTTACAAGAATACAAGAGAATGGCTAGAAGAGTACTGGAGAATGGTTACAAGAATACTAGAGAATAGGTACAAGGATAATGGAGAATGTTTGCATGAATACTAGAGAATTGATATAAGAATACTAGAGAATGGTTAAAGAATAATAGAGAATGATTGCAAGAATAATGGAGAATGGTTACACGAATAATAGAGAATGGTTACTAGAATAATAGAGAATGGTTACAATAATAATGGAGAATGGTTACCAGAATAATAGAGAATGGTTACTAGAATAATAGCGAATGGTTACAAGAATGATGGAGAATGTTTACAAGAATAATAGAGAATGGATACAAGAATAATAGAGAATGGTTAGAAGAATAATGGAAAATGGTTACAAGAATACTAGAGAATGGTCAAAAGAATACTAGAGAATGGTTAGAGGAATAATGGAGAATGGTTAGAGGAATAATATAGGATTGTTACAAGAATAATGGAGAATGGTTACAAGAATAATGGAGAATGGTTACAAGAATGATGGAGAATGGTTACAAGAATAATAGAGAATGGATACAAGAATACTAGAGAATGGTTAGAAGAATAATGGAGAATGGTTAGAGGAATAATAGAGAATGGCTACAAAATAATGGAGAATGGCTACAGGAATAATAGAGAATTGTTACAAGAATAATGGAGAATGGCTACAAGAATAATGGAGAATGGTTACAAGAATACTCTAGAATGGATACAAGAATAACAGAGAATGGTTTCAAGAATAATAGAGAATGGTTACAAGACTAATGGAGAATGGCTACAAGAATAATAGAGAATGGTTACAAGAATAATAGAGAATGTTTATAAGAATAATCGTGAATGTCTAGAAGAATAATAGAGAATGGTTACAAGAATACAAGAGAATGATTACAAGAATACTGGTGAATGGTTACAAGAATAATGGAGAATGTTTACAAGAATAGTGGAGAATGGTTACAAGAATACTAGAGCATGGTTACAGGAATTCTATAGAACGGTTACAAGAATAATGAAAAATGGTTAAAAGAATACTAGGGAATGGTTGCGAGAATACTAGAGAATGGTTACAAGAATACTAGAGAATGGTTACAGGAATACTGGTGAATGGTTACAAGAATAATGGAGAATGTTTACAAGAATAGTGGAGAATGGTTACAAGAATACTAGAGCATGGTTAAAGGAATTCTATAGAACGGTTACAAGAATAATGAAAAATGGTTAAAAGAATACTAGGGAATGGTTGCGAGAATACTAGAGAATGGTTACAAGAATACTAGAGAATGGTTAAAAGAATACTAGAGAATGGTTAGAAGAATCATGGAGAATGGTTACAAGAATAATAGAGAATGATTACAAGAATAATCGAGAATGTCTACAAGAATAATTGCGAATGGTTACAAGAATACTAGAGAATTGTCACACGAATACAAGAGAATTATTACAAGAATAATGGTGAATGGTTACAAGAATAATAGAGAATGTTTACAAGAATAGTGGAGAATGGTTACAAGAATACTAGAGCATGGTTACAAGAATTCTAGAGAACGGTTACAGGAATAATAGAGAAAGGTTACAAGAATACTAGAGCAAGGTTACAAGAATACTAGAGAATAGGTACAAGGATAATGGAGAATGTTTGCAAGAATACTAGAGAATGGATATAAGAATACTAGAGAATGGTTAAAGAATAATAGAGATTTGTTACAAGAATAATGGAGAATGGTTACAAGAATAATAGAGAATGGTTACAAGAATAATATAGAATGGTTACAAGAATAATAGAGAATGGCGACATGAATAATAGAGAATGGTTACAAGAATAATGGTGAATGTCTACAAGAATAATAGAGAAATGTTTCAAGAATACAAGAGTATGGTTAAAAGAATACTAGAGAATGGTTAGAAGAATCATGGAGAATGGTTACAAGAATAATAGAGAATGATCACAAAAATAATCGAGAATGTCTACAAGAATAATGGTGAAAGGTTACAAGAATAATAGAGAAAGGTTACAAGAATAATAGAGAAAGGTTACAAGAATAATGGAAAATGGTTAAAAGAATACTAGGGAATGGTTGCAAGAATACTAGAGAATGGTTACAAGAATAATAGTGAATGGTTACAAGAATACAAGAGAATGGCTAGAAGAGTACTGGAGAATGGTTACAAGAATACTAGAGAATAGGTACAAGGATAATGGAGAATGTTTGCATGAATACTAGAGAATTGATATAAGAATACTAGAGAATGGTTAAAGAATAATAGAGAATGATTGCAAGAATAATGGAGAATGGTTACACGAATAATAGAGAATGGTTACTAGAATAATAGAGAATGGTTACAATAATAATGGAGAATGGTTACCAGAATAATAGAGAATGGTTACTAGAATAATAGCGAATGGTTACAAGAATGATGGAGAATGTTTACAAGAATAATAGAGAATGGATACAAGAATAATAGAGAATGGTTAGAAGAATAATGGAAAATGGTTACAAGAATACTAGAGAATGGTCAAAAGAATACTAGAGAATGGTTAGAGGAATAATGGAGAATGGTTAGAGGAATAATATAGGTTTGTTACAAGAATAATGGAGAATGGTTACAAGAATAATGGAGAATGGCTACAAGAATAATGGAGAATGACTACAAGAATAATAGAGAATGGCTACAAGAATAATAGAGAATGGCTACAAAATAATGGAGAATGGCTACAAGAATAATAGAGAATTGTTACAAGAATAATGGAGAATGGCTACAAGAATAATGGAGAATGGTTACAAGAATACTCTAGAATGGATACAAGAATAACAGAGAATGGTTACAAGAATAATAGAGAATGGTTACAAGAATAATGGAGAATGGCTAGAAGAATAATAGAGAAATGTTACAAGAATACAAGAGAATGATTACAAGAATAATGGAAAATGGTTACAAGAATACTACAGAATGGTTAAAAGAATACTAGAGAATGGTTAGAAGAATAATGGAGAATGGTTAGAGGAATAATAGAGATTTGTTACAAAAATAATGGAGAATGGCTACAAGAATAATGGAGAATGGTTACAAGAATACTCTAGAATGGATACAAGAATAACAGAGAATGGTTACAAGAATAATAGAGAATGGTTACAAGAATAATGGAGAATGGCTACAAGAATAATAGAGAATGGTTACAAGAATAATAGAGAATGTTTACAAGAATAATCATGAATGTCTAGAAGAATAATAGAGAATGGTTACAAGTATACTAGAGAATGGTCACAAGAATACTAGAGAATGGTTACAAGAATACTGGAGAATGATTACACGAATAATGGAAAATCGCTACACGAATAATGGAGAATGGCTATGAGAAAAATAGGGAATAGTTACAAGAATACTAGAGAATGGTTACAAGAATAATAGTGAATGGTTACAAGAATACAAGAGAATGGCTAGAAGAGTACTGGAGAATGGTTACAAGAATACTAGAGAATAGGTACAAGGATAATGGAGAATGTTTGCATGAATACTAGAGAATTGATATAAGAATACTGGAGAATGGTTAAAGAATAATAGAGAATGGTTACAAGAATAATGAGAATGGCTACAAGGATAATGGAGAATGGTTACATAAATAATAGAGAATGGTTACAAGAGTACTAGAGAATGATTACAAGTATTCTAGAGAATGGTTACAAGAATACTAGAGAATGATTACAAGAATAATGGAGAATGGTTACACGAATAATAGAGAATGGTTACTAGAATAATAGAGAATGGTTACAAGAATGATGGAGAATGGTTACAAGAATAATAGAGAATGGATACAAGAATACTAGAGAATGGTTAGAAGAATAATGGAGAATGGTTAGAGGAATAATAGAGATTTGTTACAAAAATAATGGAGAATGGCTACAAGAATAATGGAAAATGGTTACAAGAATACTACAGAATGGTTAAAAGAATACTAGAGAATGGTTAGAAGAATAATGGAGAATGGTTAGAGGAATAATAGAGATTTGTTACAAAAATAATGGAGAATGGCTACAAGAATAATGGAGAATGGTTACAAGAATACTCTAGAATGGATACAAGAATAACAGAGAATGGTTACAAGAATAATAGAGAATGGTTACAAGAATAATGGAGAATGGCTACAAGAATAATAGAGAATGGTTACAAGAATAATAGAGAATGTTTACAAGAATAATCGTGAATGTCTAGAAGAATAATAGAGAATGGTTACAAGTATACTAGAGAATGGTCACAAGAATACTAGAGAATGGTTACAAGAATACTGGAGAATGATTACACGAATAATGGAAAATCGCTACACGAATAATGGAGAATGGCTATGAGAAAAATAGGGAATAGTTACAAGAATACTAGAGAATGGTTACAAGAATAATAGTGAATGGTTACAAGAATACAAGAGAATTGCTAGAAGAGTACTGGAGAATGGTTACAAGAATACTAGAGAATAGGTACAAGGATAATGGAGAATGTTTGCATGAATACTAGAGAATTGATATAAGAATACTAGAGAATGGTTAAAGAATAATAGAGAATGGTTACAAGAATAATGAGAATGGCTACAAGGATAATGGAGAATGGTTACATAAATAATAGAGAATGGTTACAAGAGTACTAGAGAATGATTACAAGTATTCTAGAGTATGGTTACAAGAATACTAGAGAATGATTACAAGAATGATGGAGAATGGTTACACGTATAATAGAGAATGGTTACTAGAATAATAGAGAATGGTTACAATAATAATTGCGAATGGTTACCAGAATAATAGAGAATGGTTACTAGAATAATAGAGAATGGTTACAAGAATGATGGAGAATGGTTACAAGAATAATAGAGAATGGATACAAGAATAATAGAGAAATGTTACAAGAATACAAGAGAATGATTACAAGAATAATGGAAAATGGTTACAAGAATACTACAGAATGGTTAAAAGAATACTAGAGAATGGTTAGAAGAATAATGGAGAATGGTTAGAGGAATAATAGAGATTTGTTACAAAATTAATGGAGAATGGTTACAGGAATAATGGAGAATGGCTACAAGAATAATGGAGAATGGCTACAAAATAATGGAGAATGGCTACAAGAATAATATAGAATTGTTACAAGAATAATGGAGAATGGCTACAAGAATAATGGAGAATGGTTACAAAAATACTCTAGAATGGATACAAGAATAACAGAGAATGGTTACAAGAATAATAGAGAATGGTTACAAGAATAATGGAGAATGGCTACAAGAATAATAGAGAATGTTTACAAGAATATTCGTGAATGTCTAGAAGAATAATAGAGAATGGTTACAAATATACTAGAGAATGGTCACAAGAATACAAGAGAATGATTACAAGAATACTGGTGAATGGTTACAAGAATAATGGAGAATGTTTACAAGAATAGTGGAGAATGGTTACAAGAATACTAGAGCATGGTTACAGGAATTCTATAGAACGGTTACAAGAATAATGAAAAATGGTTAAAAGAATACTAGGGAATGGTTGCGAGAATACTAGAGAATGGTTACAAGAATACTAGAGAATGGTTAAAAGAATAGATGAGAATGGTTACAGGAATACTGGTGAATTGTTACAAGAATAGTGGAGAATGGTTACAAGAATACTAGAGCATGGTTACAGGAATTCTATCGAACGGTTACAAGAATAATGAAAAATGGTTAAAAGAATACTAGGGAATGGTTGCGAGAATACTAGAGAATGGTTACAAGAATACTAGAGAATGGTTAAAAGAATACTAGAGAATGGTTTGAAGAATCATGGAGAATG